>NCQV01006528.1:3550-16753 GCA_002740545.1 Lophocereus schottii | reverse complement strand
TTTGGTATCAGAGCCAGGTTGAGATTTTTTGGGATATAGAGTATGGAGTTAAGATACTAAGAAAGTTGGTCAGTGAGGAATGAGGATTATTATGATATCCTTGGAGATTTGTGACACTGGTAATGTCTACTTATCTCACACATATTATACTCGTATATTTTTCTTTGTCAGATGGATCCATAAAATATGTATATAGTTTGATCTCAAGTATCAAATTCGAGGGTGATTTTGAACAACAAGTTATAGGTGTTCTAATGCATTCAGGTATGTATGGCCATATGAGTCACCCATCTGAATGGTATGTCGTCCTATAGCTGGAATTGTTTATTTTTGGGATGCAAACCTTTGCACTCCGAGTGTGTGGCCCATAGAGTTGTGGTCTCTGGTGTGTAGCCATAGCTTGATTTGATATCCTTTTGTACTTCTATTCAATGCAGGGGATTTGATGTAAGGCTTTAAGCCTGAAAAATGGCCAATTTATAAGCAAAACTCTATCCGTTTTACCCCAGGAATTTAAGAATCACTAACACTCCTAGCCCTAGAGTTGAGGGCTGTTACAAATGCATCCTATGAAGGGCCCTTGACTCATTTTGAGGTTAAATGCTTAAGGAAAACTAAGTATGGGCAGAATACACAAGTTGAATCAACTTAACAGTTTTGATCAGTGCACAAGGCCCGACCTTGAAGTAACTTTTGTCCATGATCAACACGTTTTACGCAAGGGTTTTCCATTCTGACCTTAAGATTAGAGAGATATCATTCATATAAAACAAGTTTCAAGTGGATTAGAGGTTATTTGGTTATTTAAAACTATTAGACAAGTCAAAGTCTGCAAACTGGGTAGAATCCTAATGCACAAGGTCTAAGTTTAGCCTACTTGCAGCCTATGCATTCCATCAGATGGGGATGTTTGGTTAGTCTATGCCAAAGTACAGAAAGTAAGCCTTCTAATGACCTATGTTGTAATATATTTCGAGACTATGTGGTCAATGAGATTTAGCCTAGAAATTTGATGGTACACACTATCTAAGAGTGGGTACCTGCAACTTTGAGCATATATTTCCTCCCCATATGGGTGTCATTTTGTGCATTTCTTTGATCCAAGTGGCAACGACTTCAATATGCATCATTGATTGCAGATATTTTCTTCTGTAACCCAAGAATTACATCTAAGCGAGCTATGTGGGGGTTCTTGATGTAGTATTCAAACTCTTGTACGCAGTTCATTGACTCCACCTCCATTTATGAAGCAGGCATTACTCTTGAAAATATTTCACTGCACTTTCTGGTAACATACCATTTACCATTGTCTTTGTTGGATTATCAACATCAACTGTCTGGATATTCCTCACTTTGACGAAGGGCTTCGTCTTTTTGTCTTCATGGCATATTCCCATCTAGTTGCATAACCATTCATTCTCATGTCAAGTCTTCGTCAGTTCTGATCACTTTTTCCTGTTTTTAAGAACCTAATTGCTGCTCTAGCTAGATTATGATTGGGTTGTACCCATGTCAATAGATGATAATTTTATAGCACACCTGAACAGAAGGTAGATCTTAACTACACTTTGTATAGGGGTTGATGGTTGTCTAACTTGTAGAATCCATTGCTAAGGGAAACGCCACATGTCTACCGTTTGACTGATGTAATTTAAGTTTCCTTCAGAAGATCACTTGCATAAAACTTAAGTTTGACAATCAAAATCCTTGCCATGCATTTGGATTGCGTCAATGAGAAATTTGATGAGTTACTGCCCCTTGGAAAAATGTCTTCAGCTGACTCATACTAAAGAACTCTAGAGTGGAAAGTATGACCCAGTGGAACCTTAAGAATGGATTCGAGGAGCGGACAAAGTTTTCACTGTAATAGAGATTCCAGGGGATAAAAGGGTGAACATTGGAACATTTTATCTAACTGGTGGAACCAATATTTGGTGGAACACTGTTACGAATAGAGTCTTAGGGTTTGGTTTCACTTAGAGCAGATTTATGGAAGAATTAACCACAGCAGTCCTGAGTGCCAAGTGGGAACCAACAAATGTATGTGGTGCAGTAGCCAGAGTAACTCATTGTTGCCTGCTCCCAAATACTGAAGGCTATAGACAAGGATTCTCACCTTTAAGGCCCGTAGCTGTAGGAAGGGATCACATGTTGAGCAAGAAGAAAACTGTCATATCTGGTACGGTAGATTCAATTGCTACATATTCATTTATATTCATGCGATCGGCCAAGTAAGTGAATCTTAAGAATAAAGACGCAGAAACCAATTACGGAATTGACTTATCCAATGACTTTAGAGTTGAGTGTTCTACCTCTTATAAATTTGTTTGAATTACAGTTAGTGCGATAGTATTTCCATGAAGTTCTGATCCAATTTGACTCGTCAGAATTTGATGTCATGCTAAAAATGAGTTGGTTATGTATTTATAGCGTCAAGATAGATTGTGAGGACCCTAAAGTTATTTCAAGAGATAAACAAGGGAGAAAAACATGTTTCATAGGCAAAGGGAGGAAAAATATGTCCTTTAAATTTTGTCACGAAAACAAATGAGCTCTTATGTAAAGGATATGTTGTGTATTGGTGTTATGCTACTAACATTCAACCAAAGGAATAAAAAGTAGAAGATATTCCTATAGTTTGTGAATTGAAAGATGTTTTCCTTAAAAGCTATCAGGATTTTCCCCCCAAGAGAAATTGATTTTGAGATTGAATTAATCCTTGATGCTCAACCTATCTCCAAAACCCCATATCGCATAGCCCCAATTGAGCTTAAAGAACTGATGATTATGTTAGAGAAGTTATGACAGAAGGGATTTATCATACCAAGCATGTCGCCATGGGGTACCCCAATTCTATTTGTAAAGAAGAATAATGGAACCTTGAGGTTATGTATTGATTACAGAAAGCTGAACAAGATCATCATCAAAAACACATACCCATCGCCCTAAGTAGATGACTTGTTTTATCAATTGTAGGGAGAAGGAGTCTTATCTAAGATTGATTTGAGGTCAGGGTACCATCAACTTAGGATTATACCTGAAGACATTCCCAAAATCACACTAAGGAACCTATTTGGGTCACCATGAATTCACTGTGATGCCTTTTAGCCTAATCAATGGCCCTGCAGCCTTTACGGACCCTATGAATAGAGTTTCAGATCATATCTAGACATGTTGTGGCGATGTTTATAAAAGATATCTTAAAATACTCCAAGGATAAAGATGAACATATTGTTCATTTGAGGACAGTGTTATAGACCTTAAAAGAACGCCAATTACATGGCAAATACAAGAAGCATGAGCATTATTAGAAGCAATGGTGTTTTTGGAACATATATTTTCAAAGGAAGAGATTAAGGTTGATTTGCAAAAGGTGAAAGCAGTTACAAAGTGCTCAAGACTCACCAATTCACTGAGATTAGAAAACGTTTGAGTTTAGTAGGGAATTATCGAGTTAAGGAAGGATTTAACAAATATTGTCCTCCCTGACCAATATATTGAAGAAAGCTATAAAGTTAGCAAGAAGTTAAACTGGTGGCTTATGCCTCCCAACAACTTAAGCCTTGTGAGAAGGATTACCTACCCATGATATGGAGTCAGCAGCTATAGTTTTTGTAGTAAAACTTTGGAGACATTACTTATATAGAGTACCATGCAAAATCAATACTTATCATCAAAGCTTGAAGTACATCATCTCTCAAAAGAAGCTCAGTCTACATGAAACATCAGTTGTGGCAGATCCAATGTTAACCTAGAAAAAGAAATATTGTGGTAGATACCCTGAATAGGAAGGCACAACATACCTTAAACACTGTAGTAACTACTCAACTGAATCTCTTGAGAGGACTTGTGGACTTGGACATTCAATTAGTGTCGCACAGGAAGACGAATGTTCAAATGCCGGCACTTACCTTACAGTCCTCCCTGATAGAGGAAATTAGAGTGAATCAGGATGATGATCCTGAGCTCCAAAGAATAAACCAAAACCTTGAGAAAGGGATTCAATTTCAATGGACTTTGTTATGGGATTCCCTCAGGTATAGTGTATGACCGAGATCAGAGATTTCAGGCCTATTGTGGCAAGCACTTCAAAGAGCCTTTAGAACTATATTGAACTTTTGCAGTTTTTATCATCCTGAAACAGATGGCCAAGTATCTAAAAATATCAATGGATCAACTCTTCTAAGTTGAAGCCTATAGTACTTCACGACCTACGACCAACATTTGCATTTGAAGAAAGTATGGAACTCCCAGCAGTCAACGTTGTGATAGCACTACCAGAGAATCCTTCATTAAACATCAGGATAAAATGACAGCAGAGATTGACAACAAATCATCTTATGGGTCATAAAGATCTTCTCCTGCATTTAATAAGGTGACACATGTCAAAAGATTCCTAAAAATATCCTATTGAAAGCGATAGAAACGCTATGCTGATAAAAGAAGGAGATTCCTGGACTTTCATATATATAACAAGGTTTTTCAGAAAGTTTCAACAATTAAGGGTGTGAGGAGGTTGAACTACAAACAAAATTGCGGTCAAGATCTTTTAGACCATGTCAGTTTATTGAAAGGTCGAATTGCATAGCTTGTCTTCCAGGTCTGCCTATATAGCTCAAACACGTGCATGATGTGTTCATTGCCTTACAATTCAAGCAGTACATTTCATATCCTAATCATGCTATCATAAGCAAACCCATTGCAGTCATTGTGGGTCTTATGCTTCAAGAGCACCCAGTCCAGATATTAAATCACAGGGTTCAGCAGTTAAGCATCAAGTAAATATCTCTAACCAAATTACTTTGGGCAAAGTATGCCCATTCAGTAGCTACTTGAGAATCTGACGAAGAAGTGAAAACCGAGTACCCATAACTAGTTGAGATAACCTTGCATGTATTAACAACGTTCATAAGTTTCGAGGACGAAACTCTTTAAGGGATGAAGGCTGTAATAGCCCGACCCTAAATAATGTTCATTTACTTAATTAAGGCATGTTATTAATTTTTCACATTTATCTCATTTAAACATCCCGGTTGGGAGAATTTATTTTGGGCCTCACTTTGCAATTCGAGTTTCATTTACCGTACAAATTTCGGAAATATCGATAGTAACCCCGATAATTATGATTTAAAATATTAAATTATTTTTCATGACATAACCAAAAATTTAATTTTGAACTACGAAAAATTTTATCACATACGGTTTGGCATTCTTTCCGAACCCAAGCTCATCTAAGCCCAAATTTGGGCCCAACAAGTTACTACTCCTTTTGTTTAATTAATTACCATCATTACACTTAATTCACCATTAGCAAAAGTGTCTTTTGAAGGTGAAATTTCAGCCAAGTAATTTCCTTACTTCAATTGCAACCAAATAAACACAGCACACACAAAAATCACAAGATACTTTCCTCTCTCTTTCTCTCCATTCTCTGCTGCTGCACGTCTGCCCATTCTGCCACCTTTTTGGCCCTTGTTGCCACCAACAACCACCAAGTTAGACACCAACCAGCCACCCCAATCCACCAGCTACATCCCCTCATCCTTCAAGCATCATTCACACCTTCTTTTGCAAGCACAAAGTGAGTAAACTTCAATCCCTATCATGCTGATTTTTGTTTTTGATTCTTGTTGTCATTGGTTTTTATTATTGATCATGCTATTTTGATAAGAATAAGAGCTATCTCTAAAGTGTTTAAGTGTTGATTAAGCATAAAATCATGTGCGAGTTGAGCTTGATCATGATCATGCTAGTTTAAGTTTGAAGTGATAGATTTGAATTATTTTATATTTGATTTGGTAATATTTATCATCATAAATGATTATGATAATGTTGGTGTAGTTTTGGATGAGTAAAGAGTGATTTTAGTGCAGGATTATGTCAAGAAAGGCTTGCAAATAAGTGATGTTCTGCTATAAACAGACCCAAAATAGGGGTGACTTTGGGAATAAACTGGTATTGATCGGCATGTCCAAAACTTGTAGTTTTTGGTGGATATCTACAGCATGATGTTAGATTTCAATGGGCCCTAGAATTACTCTGTTTTAAGTTGTGTGGACAAAGTTATGACCAATTTACTGAACACTGCATAGAATACATCGAAACTGGGAGCATTTGCGAACAGGGGAGTTTACGGAAACACTAGTATTGATTAGATCATTGAAAAATTTTTATTTTTGGTGTGTGGATAGATCAATGAGTTATCCTTCAAATGCCTTTTGAATCGCCCTAATTTGAGTTCTGTGGAAAATGTTATGTTCGTTTTGCTACGATTGTGCATATTGGACTGAAATTGTGTACGTTTGTGTTCTACCCTAATTTTAGGGACCTTACTGTGTGAATCATGCCTTGTGTCCTAAAATGAAATATTTAGTGAACATTATGAGCTTTTTGTATTGGGGTCTTATATCTCAATTGGAGGTCAGAACTAAAAGATATGGATTTTCTAAAGTAGACCATCAAATGGTATTATGTGAAGAAAGGAATCAATACTTAATGGATCAAACGGGGGTTATTTGAGCCTTTATGAACCTCACAACACCCCTCATGGAATTAAACATTCTATTATCCATTTCAGAATCATTACACATTCTATTATCCATTTCTCAAGCATTACACTTTCCATTATCCATTTTAGAAATATCAGAAACCCATATTTCATTTACATCAATTGAAACCATTTTATTAGCAGCTCAATCATTCCAATTGATCTATTTTGTATCCGTTTGTTGTATTTCAAGTTTAATAACCCTAACTAATTTACTTTTCAGATCATTTTGATTTAACTTCCCTTATATTGAATTATTGGGATTGTAGAAGTATTTTTAATTAATCAATTTTCATTAAAGTTGCAAATTATGTCAGTGAATATGATTTATTAACTACATTTATCTATAATGACATCTCTTAAATGGAGTTAGGGCCTAGTCTATCATTTTCCTTTGTGCATATGTATTATCAAGTGAAATATCATTTCAAAGATTTCAGGTCCGTCTATTGCCTGCATTTTTGGAAATCACAGTGTATTTATCAACGTTATCATGTTTTGGTAAGTACATCAATAAATCAGTTTACACAGTGATTTATTAGTTAATAAGTGACCCCATCAATTATCATCCATGGGGCATTCGCCCTTCAGTTACCTGCGTAACTTCAGCCCAGGTCCTCGATTAGCTTGACAGGGTTACAACTATCCATAGATTGTAGCAGTATCAAAGGATTCGCTATCAGATAATAATTAGCAATGCAGTTTTACATTTAGCTCATTCACTGTTTTAACTTAAAAAGAATTGTAAAGCGACCGGCCAAACGATTTATTCAGATATCATTTAACAATTCAGGAATGCATGTACTAAGTTTCGGCTCACAGTTCGAAATATTTTTCATGTTTTGTTTTAGGCAAATGCTCAAAGAACTACCCTCATGCTAGCAACCCAGCTGAAGATAATAAGTCGATCAAGGAAACCTAGATGGATCAACAGTGATATAGTGGATCCATACTTGAAGCTGTATTTTGAATTCTTCATTAGATGAAGATGTAGATTATATGGTGAATTATTTTACTATGATTTATAAACCTTGCGTTGGTTTAACACTTGATTGTAAATGGCTGATCATATGTGAATGTTGAGGTTATGCTTGACTATCTTATTTTTAGTACACATACTACAAGCCTTGTCTGTTGGACGGCGGTAACGCCCCAATCATTGGGTTTATCAGTTATAATTGAGGAATTTATGAAGAAGAAGAATACAAACAGTGAAACAAGTTTAATTTGGGAGTGTTACAATTAAGTCTTCTATTGCGGTTATATATGAATCAAGTAATTAGAAATTTGGAGGCATTACACGAGTCATGATCGATCAGACTACCCTCGGGGTGGTCACTAATTATGCTAAACTCTAGGGAGGTTGTAACTACAAAAGGAAATAAGGGATGACTCGAAACCTCGAGGTCATCACAAGGCATATGATCATAATGATCATGCCCTAATGGAATCGGGGTCTCACTTCCAACATCAAAGTTATTGCAAGGCCTAGCGTCTGGTGTAGGAGAGCCTAAACTAAGGTCAATATTGAGTAAACTCTGCAAATAAATTTTCCCATTAAAGGCAACCATTGCCTCTAATCTATGTGTTCGACCAAGCAATGGACAACTGTCAACATCATAGTCAAAGAAATAACAATAATTACATGAAATGAGAGCACATGGAGTATGAGAGTGCTCATAAGACATACCACAAAACTGACCATGATCTAAAGGCATAGCATGCATCATATAAGGGCCGAGAATAGGATGACTAAAAGCCTCTTTAGCATTTTCATACTCCACGTATCGTGAGCTAAATATTCAAAGAAATCCCAAACTTCATCAGGAGTCTTAATGAACAAATATCTCAAACCTCCGCGGTACACAGTCTCAACATGACCCCGATATTCATCATTAAAACCCTCAAAGATTACTTGAAAAATTTCCCATTTCTCAAAACAATGATCAACACATTGAGAAGGAAATTCATTCTATCTACTTAAATATCACCAAAATATTTCATGCTTAAACTAAGGGAAACAGAAAATTACCATAGGGTTTTTTAAAAAAGAAAAAATTTTAAGTTTTTAAATTTTTAGGGATTTTCAAATTTTTTCCAATTCTTTTTCAATTTTTAACTTTTCCAAATTTTGGATTTCTCAATATCTAAACCAAACTAAGTCACTATTAATAATGAAATAAACAAAGTAAAACAAGATCTATGCAACTAGTAAGAAAGTAGCTAAGAAAAAGAAAATGCGACCTAATCTCATGTCGGGCACCAAAAATTTGTACGAGGATTTCGGCTGTAAATTTAAAGCAACAAGCGTATGACTATCGTCGTAGTACTTGAGAGTCGTGTCCTCAGGGACAATGATGAAATTAGGACACAAACTTTTAATCGAATTCATTCTTAATCTACTAAAACTGAACATGTTCATTACAAGAAAAGCTAATCTAGCTAGTCATTAACAACTCATATGATTTCATAAGGCCTAACAAACTTTAAGATAATAGAGCAAACTCAAATATAACTCATTACATTATCTAAACAAAAGATAAAATGAAATTAAACCAATAGCTAAACTAGATTTTTAACAACGTTGAGTAAACAAATACTTACTGAATGAAATAGAGAAAAGGGAGCAAGAAGTCCGTTTTGCCAAGCCACAGAAACTGGGACATGGGCTTCCTTGCCAAAGTAAGCTCACCCTACCTCACAATGTTGACAATTAAGCATCCACAAACCAACTTAAAACTCCACAGCCTAGATCATGATGCATAACCTAGAGAACCGAAAAATGAAAGGAAGGGACAAAGGTCAAACTTAACAAAATCAAGACAAACACCAATTCGATCAAGATAATGCCAATGCATGGCACTCAAGCAAACGAAAAGAAGAAGGAGGATAGAACAGAACAATAGGAAAGTGGAAGGGATGTCAAACTCATCCATCAAGTAATCCAGAACCAAGCAACAAATGAGCTTCCAAGCCCATTAAAAATGGCGGAAACGCCATTACCAAAGCTTCAGACATAGCGAAAACAGGGGAGGGAAAAAACCAAAATTAACCAAATCCAAACCTAAAAATGTTGTAATTACTACTGAAGATTGTGATAAACTACCCAAATCAACAAATTAAGCTTTGAATATACGAAATTGCAATCTAAAAAACAAATCTAACACTCAAAATCGAGTAGAAGAAAACAAATCTGTGCCCTAAATTACTAAACTGAAATAGAAAGTAATAAAAACCCTGAAAATTGAAACCTGAAAACTTAAACTAAAACCTAGATTCCCTACCTCCATGCGCTGCAACCTCGATTTATACTCAAACCTCTTCAATCTTGGCCCTTCAATCGTGCCTAATGTGGATGGCGCTGCCTAATGTGGATGGCGCTGAAGATGATGCACTGGCTGATGGAGAGATAGTGAAGTGGATGAGGATGATTGCAATGATGGTGGTGCCAATGGTAGTGTTGCTGTGGTGCCAAATCGAGAGAGAGAGAGAGAGAAAGAGAGAGAGAGAGAGAGAGAGAGAGAGAGAGAGATGAGTTAGAGATGAAGAGGAATGTCAGGGTTCTTTGGTCTGATGAACCGAGAGAAAAGAGAGAGAAGGAGAAATAGGGGGTAAGCATGTAAGATGAGCATGGGGACTGGGTAGATTTTAGTTTTATCTTTTTTCTTTCTTTCTTGCTCTCTTTCCAACGTTTCTTTCACAATTTTTCCTGATTTTCAACACCTAAAAAAAATTAAAATTAAAATCTAAATATAATAATTATTTCCAGCATAAATTAGGTATAATGATATCGTAAAAGTATCGTATTTTTGGCATAAACACTTAGTACTCATAATAAGATGTTGGAAGCCTAAATTACCCTACAAGCTACCTTTTCATCTACATCCCACGTAAGCCCGAGCCTAATCGCAAGAGCACTGTAATTATATTATCTTAAGAGGTGGACTAGAGGGTACTGAGGGTGTATGGCTTGAGGATGATGGTGAAGAGAACAATGCAGCAAATGAGAGGAAAAGTGCTAAGCCTGAGGCCCTAACTTTAGGAGAGGGTTGCAAGGTAGTCATTCCTAAGCAGCTTTCCGCTAAGATTAGGGACCTAGGTAGTTTTTCAGTCCTTGCATAATTAGACATGTTAGCATTGATAGGGCTTTATGTGACCTTAGCTCTAGTGTTAGTTTGATATCCTATTCTAATTTTCAGTGGCTTGACTTAAAACAATTGAAACCCATACCTATTTCACTCCAACTAGCGAATAGTTTCATAAAGTATGGTTTGGGCATTTTAGAGGATGTTCCCATTAAAGTAGGTTATTTCTATGTGCTTAATGACTTTGTTGTTCTTGATATGGCCGAAGATGCCTATACCCAAATTATTCTTGGGAGGCCCTCATTGGCCACCTCGGGTTGCAAGATTGATGTGAAAGGGGCCTGCTGACATTTGATGCAGGGGAATGTCATGTTGAGTTTAGCTTGTTTGAAGACCAAAACTTTTCCTCCTCTTTAATCGCTTGTGATGAAGTTATTATTTCAGACAAGAACGTGAAGTCCGATGAGTTGTCTCCTAATGATTCTCCTATGTTTAATGATGTGTCTACTAAGGATCTTGGCCTTGATTGTGCCAAGGTGGTTTTGGAAGCCCATTTGCCACCTGATATAGCCAAGGACGAGCCCTTTGATGTTAATGAGGATTCTTTGACCGATTGTTGTAGGTTTGCCCAAGCATTAATGTCCTTGTCTCTTGTGGACAGAGTTGAGTATCATTTTAATTTAGGAGTGGAGTTTGGTAGTGGCCACTCTGATGGAGTCCACTACAAGACTATTTTGTATATGAACCGTGTTGATTGGCATTACTTAATGCTCAAGAAGGATCTCTATCCCGTCTACTTGAGATGGTATTTTCTTTTGTATGATTTCAACATTGAGATTCGAGACAAGGGTAAGTCGGAACTGAGTTGCCCAGTCCCTCATCAGACACATTCATCAATCCTAAGCCAGAATAGAGGAGAAGGCCGAGCTCTCGACCCTAAAAGAGCGCTTATTGGGAGGAAACCTAAGTCATTTTATAACTTTTCTTTTTATTTCATTATATATAGTTGCATCCTTTCATTTATTGGAAAAGAAAGATAACAAAAAAAAGAAAAAAATGAACACCAAAAAAATGAAAAAAGAGAGAAAAGTTACCACGGACCCCTAGTTATGTCTACCAGGGTCTGTGAAGCCCCTGCCTAGAAACCCAGAAAAATTTCTGAATAGAGCTAACCATAGAGGGCTATAGTTCGTGTCGGGCCTATTCTCCGTGCATAAGGGTTTCCTTTGCCCTTTAACCCGAATTTTGCACAAATCATCTTCAACCTTCGACTCTTTCTCTTTGTAAACTCTCTCCTTCTCTCGCAAAAACCTTCATTAAGCACCCATCTTTTCCCTTTCACATCTTCACCACTTCACTCAAATTTCTTCCATTTTTCTCCATTTTCTTCACCTTAACTCCAAGTATCTCTGAATTCTTTTTTCCTACTCTTATTTCTCTCAGATTCTTCACTATCCATAACCCACATCTTCCATACCACAAATTTGTCTTCCCTTCTTTAAATTTTTCACTTTTCTTCCACAATTTCTTCCCCGTTACCTCTTATTTGCACACATTTCCTAGTTTTCCTTCCTTTCATCCCATTCTTCATAGTTAGGACTTCAACCAAACACACCCATCCACATTCCACATTCATGGCTCTAAAGAAGAGAACCAGGACTACTCAAGGAGCGGGGAGATCAAGTCAAGCTCCCCAACGGGTTTTTTTAACATCCACCAATGCAAGGAATCAAGGTAATCCTCCTAACCCACTTGCTTTAACAATCTGATCATATTACTAGATATAATGCGTTGACTAATAAGCTCGTTATTGCTACTTATTATTTGGGTGAGGATTTGTTAACTAGTTTTGGGTTACTTGATGATATTCGGTGGTTGTTTGTTCATGAGGATATGAGTCAATTTTTAGAGACTTGAGACCCTACACATCATGACTTTACCATGGATATTTTAAGTACTTTTCATGTTGAAGTCATGAGTAGCCCTTAATGTCAAGAGGGCTATATTTCATTTTATATGAATAGGGAATTCTATGAGTTGAATTTGAGTCTTTTAACAGTATATTTTAGTTTCCATGTAGTTTGGATTTAGATTGATGTCGTGTGCCTCGAGAGTTTAATCCTTATGGTTTTTGGTTTACAATCACTGGAAATTGCCAATATGATGCTAGTCACTCTAAAGGCTCCATTATTAGGAACCCCTGTATTAGAGTAGCCAAACATGATCTTACTTATAGATTATTTACTTAGGAGGACAATTTGAATGTTCCTTATTTGTCCAAGCTGTATTTCTCACATAGCATACTGGAAGGAACACATATTGCCCTGGTTCTTTCTTTGCCAATTAATTATTGACTGCAGCAACTAGTTGTGCCAAGATGATAGTGATTGTGGATCTCATCACCCTAACAGCTAGGTCGGTTGGTATTGTGTCCAACCATAATAATAGAGTGTCAGGGTCTAAAAGGTTAGCGTTAGCAACTTTTGAGCAAATCAAGTTTTGTACAATGGAGGGTGGTCGCATGTGTTGGATTTACCCTGGAAAAAGACTTATGTCTCTTCTAAATGTTGA
>NCQV01006524.1:9513-19923 GCA_002740545.1 Lophocereus schottii | reverse complement strand
GAGGCTCTGGTCTAGAGAGTAGGGAGGTCACTAGTGAGAAGAATAAGACTGAAGTTCGAAGGCGAAGGCATCAAATCAAAAATGGGAAGGAGCACCTAGGGTTTTAGTTTTAGGTAGAAAAAGTAAAAAAAAAAAAAATAATTTTCGGTTTTCGATGTACCGGGTTTTTTGGACCAGCCGAACTGAAACCGACCTGTTATCCAAATTTTTTCGGTTCGGTTAGCCAAACTGTTGACTTTAGCAATTTGACCATGGTTAACCGGTTTCTTTGGGTCGGTTTTTCAGTTTTTCGGTTTCGGATTTTTCTGCACACCCCAGACCACATTGCCATGAAGAACCATGGATAAGATGGAGATGCTATTTGTAGATTAATGAGTGTTTATAAGCACCCAAAAGATGAGGAGAAGGCCAAAAATTGGAAGATTTTAAAATCTCTAAATATTGAGAATCTTTTATTCTAATAGCCCAAACCTAAGCCATGTTAATTCCTTTAGTTAACTCTAAGTTGATAAGGTTGAGTGCCAATTTTCAATTCACCATTTGAATATCTATGCGTTTGCAGATTGAGATGACAAAGCGACCCCAAAATAAGACTCAGTAATGCTTCGTACAAAACCACTCAATATCTATGAATAAATGTAAATTAGCATATCTACAAAAATGATTAAAAGTCATATTTTCATGGAAGATAATAATTACGGATATTTATTATAACTTAATTACTCATGCTATGTAAATAAAACAGTAAGGAGGATGCATGAAATAAAGATGAATATAAAAGTATATACCAACTAATATGTGTAAAATTAATAGATTTTTAAATAACTTAAAAGAAAAAATGCGAGATAAGCATGGATGTGGAATGGGTAAATTGAATATTTTTTTAAAAAAAAATTCAATTGAAATTCTAGGCTAAAATAGATGTGATTGTGATGGATGGTTTTCTTTCAGGATAGGAATGAGCGCAAGTGACAACCCGCATCTTTGGAGTTAGGGGGAAGGGTTGAGCCGAAATGTTAGGGGTAAAAAAGAAAAAGGAAAAAGAAAAAAGAGAAACAAATTAAAAAAATCGAAGTTAGGATCTATTAGGAGAAGTCAAATGAACCATGTTTTTTTTTTTTGGTTTTCCTCAGCATCCCATGACAACACAACGCCCTTCCCCTGCTGCACCTAGCTTTGGCTCGAGCCATCCAATCATCACAGCCACCATCGTTAGTCTTAGAGCAGCAATCGGTGCCACCAGCCATTCCCTACTTGTTTTCTTGTTCCTGAGTGATTGTAAGTTGAATCTCAAGCCCTCTTTCATTTGCCTTCATCTTTTATTTCTCAAATTAATTGATAAATTATACTACTATTTTAGCATCAGTTGAGTGTTGTTGATGTAAATTTGGAGTTTTTTAATGATAAATTTGGGTATTGGAATGTATGGATGCTAAGGGTGTTCATGGAAAGTGGGATTTGGATAAGGGTTGTGAAAGTGAGCTCATATGGGCTAAAGGGATTGAATTTTAAAATATATTTTATTGTGTTTGAATCAAAATAAAGGTTGAATGTGTGTGTGGGACCTTGGTAATTGGAGAGTTAAAGAGGAAGAAGAGGATTATGAGGCTAGGGTGGAGCGAGGGATGGAGATGGAGTTTTGGCCATTTTTTAAAACAAGCATGCTGGTCCATGAATTTAGAGCACAATTAGGGAAGTGAGTTATGTACTAGTAAGTGCTTTGAGTGGGGTGAGTGATTAATCTTGATTCTTTATAGTATAATGAAAATAGTGAGGAAGATGGATTTAATTTAATTCTAATGATAAAATTAGGCAATTGTCTAAAGGGATAATTAAAGGGTGAATTAGGCTTAAATGGGTTTAGAATGGCATATTTCCTTGTAATTCAAACAAGTTAATGATAATTAGAGCTTACCTAATGTTGTAAATTTTGCAAGTGCATAGTTTGTCGCCGTAACCATTACGGGTGTCGTCTTCAGCGATGAATTATGAAATTAAGTCACAAATAAAAACACTGTTCTATCATAAGTGATAGGAAAGCAAATACAACTAATGGAATAGAATCTAACAAACTGCCTCTACTACCAACTCTTCACATGCTAGAATTGATAGAATTAGTAACCAAATGACATCAATCCCATGACCTATAGCTATGACTATAATCACAACATAGCCTAAGGTAAATGCCTGTCAGAACTAAAATGCCAATGAAGCAGCAATCTATATCATTGTATTCTGGAGACATTAACAATGGCCTTATAGATCAACCAAAAAATAAAGTGAAGAATCAGCATAAACCAAGAAGAGTTTGTTCTTCGCTAATCTAGGCTCAAAAACTTACAACCCAGTACTGAGATAGAGCCACGGTGAGAGACAACACAGATGCACAACACATCAAATTAAACGGAAACAAGGACTTGAGAGCAAAACCAAACAACTGTTAACATCTTCACCCAAGAACTAATGAGAAATCAAAACAAGAGAATCATACTACTTGGTTTTCATCAATTTCTGGAACTATCAACACCCAAATGACCAGAATTTCACTTGAATTAAGTGAAACTATATCTAATTATATGAGTTTGAGAGCATAGATCTGAAACTAGGAAAAGAAAGGAAATGGGAAAAAAATGAAGAACCAAAACTTCGAAGACTAGAGCAAAAATATAACTCCATGCTCTTTGCTGTATGCTCTCTTCCCTCCTTATATCCCCCAATCATTAACACAATACTTGAGCTAAACCCAATTTGGTAATAGCCGAGATGTTGATGATGGGGAAATGGCTAGAATTTATTTGGGAATCAATGCAATGATTGAAGGGGGGAAAGAGAAAAGGAATGGTCATGCAGTTACAACAAGGACGAGGAAGCTGAGCAGGTTTTCAAGTTTGGGAAAATGAAGAGGAAGGCGAAGCAGTAAGGTGTGAGGGAAAGCTAGAGATCACACGAGATTCACATGATGTTTAAGTGAGGAGGGGCTATCCAGGTTTCAGCCACTGTTAGGCAATGAAAGATTGAGAAGGAAGAAGGAGGAGGTCAAATGGGCCGGCCCAGCGAGAGAGAGGGCGGTCTGAGTAGGGGAAAAGAAAGGAGAGAAGGGGAAGGCTTATTTGGCCATGGACTTGGCCTTTGCTTGGGCCAGCGAGAAAGTTGAAGGGGATGGAAGCGGGCCTGGCCATGCGAAGACATGTTTGGAAGTTAAAAAATGGGCCACGGGAAAATTGGACCACTAGCCTCCTCTTCTATCATCCGCTTGATCTTTATTTCTTTGTTCTTTGTTCAAGAAATTACCTCATTCTCCCAAATTTTTCAACTTCCTACAAGATAAACAAAAACATATTAAAATCCTAATTTAATAATTTATTTGAAGCAAATAATAGATAATAAAGGGTATAAAATATCATAATTTTAGATTGAACAAATACCCCACACCTAAGTTTTATTCATCCTCGAGTAAAATAAAACTAAAAATCATAGAAAAGGAAAATAAAATCCTAACTCACTTTCGTAGAAATCACGGTTGCACTTAGCATGTGCAACAAGCCCTTGAAGCCCCTAGGTTACCCCTAGTGAACGAGTAAAGTCTCGTAAGGATTTGTAGAACATATACCTACAAAATCTTAATTTTTTTTTTGGCTTTTTTTTACAAACGCATATATACAACACCGAGGAGACATATGTACACATTCCAATCAACTACATCACTCAAGTAACCAAAGCACTAGATCACATATAAACACAATGTCTACATCAGAAAACCCTTAATTCGTACTGATGACATTTATACACTATCTTTCGCCCCATTTAACAATGATGTACAAGCTCAACTGGTAGAACTTTACTTTAGGGAAATGTGGGACACTCCCGCTTATGTGTTTAAAATATCACAAGGGTCAGTCAACTCTCTTTTAATCATACAACCTACCATAGGCTTGCTAAGATTCTCAATTCTCCATCATTGAAGTGCAATGTGCAAGATAATAATCAAGAGGACTTTTCAGGTTGTAATGGGGCTAAAGTTAAAAGGTTGAGGGAGGGATAAATGATTTGGGAAATAGGGAGCTAAAATCCATATAGCTAATGAGCAACCAAATCCATCCAACACTATAATCACACATTCTCCAAGTATGACAATTTAAAAACACACTCCATCACAATAACCATTAGAAATGACTATGGAAGAAAATCAAGTATGTAAAATCATGATAAACACTCTTATTCACAACTCTTTTTGAATTTTTTTGAAGATTTTTTTCCTTTCTTTTTCAACTTTTTCTCCTTCGAAATTTTTTTTTTTTTTTGCTTTTCTTACTTTTTACCCTTTTTTAAAGAAAAACGAATGAATGATGTGTACAAAAATAACACAACTCAATTTCCAAATCGTCATGGCGATACATCCCATCATGCAACCTAAAATAACCGCCAATAACATAAAATATCCAAAAGTTACCCAACTTAAAATGAATGGTTCACAACAAAAAGGTCAAGGCGTAAAGGGTTAGTAAAGGATAAAATAGTCAAATCAGGGTGGCAATTTGCTATGTGGCTCACAAAACAAATGAATGCTTCTATCATATTATCATAATAAACATGCTAAATGTGATTTCAAAGAGAATCAGAGCAAGTTCTAGGGATGTAATCATGGAAAAGATACACATGAAAGAAAAACATGAGACAAAAATGATGAATTAGTCTTTAAAGCTCAAAATCTCCTGGGTTTATCTACCAAAGTCAAGCTTGCATTGGAAAATATCGAGGGTTAGGACTATATACAAGTATCACACTTTGGACTAAGTTCTATCAATGCCCAACACATCTATATATAACCCAATACTAAGGATACAAGAGAACATAGCCAATCAGAATAGCACATATGTTCTCCAAAAACAAAACAAAAATCTTTTTGAATTCTCAAAATGTCTTTCAATTTTTATCAGCATTTTTACCTCTTTTTTTCACGTAGTTTCCCCACCCCTACACCTAAATTAGATAATGTCCTCATTGGAAGTGGAGAAAAACATAAAACATAGAATAAAAACGAAAGGAAAAATGAATATACGAAAAGAAAAAAACAAGACTTAAAAACAAAAGGGCACAACTCAAAAACAAATGGACAACATATACACACAAGAGAAAAAGAAAAGCATCCAAATATACAAAAAGAAAATAAAAGAAAAATAAGAAAAAGAGAAAGTAGGGAAAGAAATCTCAAACAAGGCAGGTCGAGTGTTAAGTACACCTGAGCTATCTCAGCAACATATCACTCTTCAAAACTTGGCTCGTGGAGTATTGGACACTCCACATCTTCTTTATTCGGCAGCTCCAAAAATTACTTCAACTATTGGACATTCACCTTGAATGTGACATCACTTTCAAGATCCTGAATCTCAACTGTACCATACAGAAAAACATGTGAAACAATATAGGGACCCATCCAGCGAGACCTCAATTTCCCTGAAAATAAATGGAGCTTAAAATTATATAAGAATACTTTCATTCTTAGGGCAAACCCTTTCCTAAAAATATGTTTATCATGAAACAACTTAGCATCCCATAAGGTGATATGCCCAAGGGAGTTTTAAAAGCCGTCATATAAGCCCAAAGAGCATCGACAAGCTTGTCGGCCCAATCTTTTCTATTAGTGCTAACAGTATTCTCTAGAATTTATTCAGTTTATCGATTGGACACTTCAACCTGCCACTTGTTTGAGGATGATTAGAAAGTCTATCAACTATGGAGTACCTCCTCAGTAAGACATCGAAAGACCTATTATTAAAATGGGTACTCTGATCACTAATGAAATCACAGGTAATGTCAAACCTAGCAAAAGTGCTCTCCCTAAGGAAGTTCACAACTACCTTGGTATTATTGCTCCTAGTAATGATGACCTTTGCCTACTTAGAAACATAGTCCACATCTAACAAAATGTACTCATTCTTGAAAGAGACTGGAAATGGTCTTATGAAATCTACACCCTAAACATCAAAAATCTCCACCGCAATGATGATAAGTGACATCATATCTCTCGTGCTTATCCTACCAAACTATTGACACCTAGACCAATTCTTACAACATTCAAAAGCATGCCTAAACAATTAGGCTAATAAAAATCACATTGAAGAACTTTGGTTGCTGTCTTTCTCACACTGTAATGCCTCCCACATGTTTGGTCATGCCAGAATGTAAGGACACTCCTCACCTCATAGTCGGAAATACACCTCCTAAGGAGTTAGTTAAAACAGTACTTAAACGAGTAAGGTTCATCCCAAATAAAGAATTTCACAAGGTGAAGGATTGGTCTCTATCATTCTTAGTCTAACCCTCAGGAATCCTACTAGACACTAGGTAGTTCATAATGTCAGCATACCAAGGATTAAGATGAACTACATACAGTTGCTTATCGAGAAAACACTAAAAAATACTGGGTTCACTCTCTCTACCACAGAGAATCCTAGACAAATGGTGAGTAACAAGGTTCTCAGAACCTTTCTTATCCCTAATGTCATAGTCAAAATCTTACAAAAGTAAGACCCATCTCACAAGTCTAGGCTTAGCATCCTTCATAGAAAGAACACTTAAGAGTAGAGTAATTAGTATAAACAACCACATGAGACCCAATCAGAAAGGTCTAAACTTCTCAAAGCTAAAGATCACAACTAAGAATTCTTTCTCAGTAACTGTATAATTTAGTTGAGCATCATTCAGAGTGTGACTAGCATAATAGATGATATGGGGCTCCTTATCAAGGAGTTGTCATATAATAACCCCAACAATATAATCAAATGCATCATACATCAACTCAAATGACTCTCCCTAGATGGGACAATGAAGAATAGGAGCAAAGGTTAAGACTTTCTTTAGCTTAGTAAATGTCACAAGACACTCCTCAGAGAAGTGAAATGGCAGATCCTTAGCTAATAAGTTGGTAAAAGACTTCGCTATCTTACTAAAGTCCTTAATGAAATGATGATAGAAGGCATCATGTCCAAGAAGAGACCTCACCTTTTTCACATAAGGGGGAGGAGGAAGATTAACAATCAAATCAGTATTAGCCTTATCTACCTCAATTCCAACTTTAAAAATAATGTGGCCTAAGACCATCCCCTTTTTAACCATGAAGAGACATTTCTTCCCATTCAAAGTCAAGTCTTTCTCTCTACACCTTTCTAGCCCTTTTCTCATATTAGACAGATAATCATCAAAGGAAGATCCAAATACAGAGAAGTCATCTATGAAAATTTTCAAGTACTACTCAACTAGATTTGAGAAAATAGAAATCATGCACCTCTGAAAGGTAGCAGGGGTATTACACAGTCTAAATAACATTCTTCTAAAGGCATATATCCCAAATGGACAAGGTGAAAGTAATATTCCCCTAATCCTCAGGAGTATAGAGATTTGAGTATAGCCAGAATATCTATCTAAAAAGTAATAGAAAGATTATCCAGCCAACTTCTCTAGCACTTGGTCAAAGAATAGAAGGGAAAGTGGTCTTTTCCAGTGACAACATTTAATTTCTAGTAATCTATACAAAGACACCACCCAGATTAAACTTGAGTAGGAGCTCACTCATTCTTGTTATTCCTAACCATAGTAATTCTAGTCTTCTAAGAAACAACTTGAACAGGCTAACCCACTCACTATCAGAGATGGGATAAATAATCCCATGGTCCAACACCACTTCAGCACTTTCATCCTAACTACTTCCTGCAGGGTTGGGTTTAAATACCTTTGTCTGTCTCGATAGGGCTTAGCATTACCCTCCAAATGGATTCTATGCTGCATAATAAAGAGACTAATACCTTTGATATCCCCTCAAGTCCAATCTATGACTTCCTCATTCTCTCTAAGTAAGCGAGCAATTTGTTCTCTTGGTCCCCATCTAGGTCAGAAGCAATAATGACAGTACTGATTCATCGGGTCCTAGAAATGAGCACTTTAGAGAGTCAGGAAGAGGTTTCAATTCAAGCATAGAAGGAGGGGAAACATACTCAGAAGTAGATTCGCAAGCAGTAGCAAGCAGACAGCCAGCAGCAGAGCACAAGTCATCAAATTCAAACACATCATACTTAGGTGCATCATCAATAAAAAAAGACTCGTACTTAACAGCAATCATGTTATCAAGATCATCATCAAATACAAAATCTTCCACCCAATTAAACTCCACATCATCAAAACCAGAGGGTTATCTTTGCATGTTAGAAATGTTCAGTTCTAGGGCATGTTACCAAAGACAGTCTCATTATATCATTTCTGTAATTAATTAGGACGTTGGCAGTGGCCAGGAAAGGATGCCCTAGAGTCATAGGGACTTGACTAGCGTCATTGGGTATCTTCTCAATCTCAATCACAGCAAAGTTCATAAGGTAAATAAATTTACCCACTCTAATTAGCACATCCCTAATTACACCCCTAGGCAACCTACCGATCTATTAGCTAACTGGGTGACCATCTTGGTACGTTTTAGCTCACCTAACCCTTGCATACTCAGTGAAGGGTATCAAATTGACAATGATCCCTAAATCAAGCAAAGCTCTTCAAATAAGCTGGTCCTCTATAACTATAGAAATAGTAGGGCAAATGGGGTCCTTATACTTCACTAGGATCTAGTGAGAATTAATGCAACTAGTGCTAGAGGCTAAGAAATCCTTCTTAGACACACTAGTAGCTATTTTGGTGGTACATAAATCCTTCAAAAACCTAGCATATGGAGGCATTGCTGAATAGCATCAAGTAAAAGAATGTTGATTTTGGTTTGAGAGCATGTCGCTCATCTTCTCAACATGATCGCGGTCTTTCTTTTTCAGCCTATAGGGAAAAAGAGGTAAAGTCTTATGGACTTTCTCAGTAGAATAAGGAGAATAAGAATCCTAGGAGGTGAATGATCCATTGAATCAGAAGAATCTTTTTCCTTAGGCTCCTCTTTTCATCACGGGCTCAGTAGGGTTAACACTAGAAGAAGAGGAGGTGTGACCCTTAGGGTTTACCTCGGGTTGACTCAATAAAGTACCTAACTCCTTAAAAGATAATGCTAACTGGGAAAACTATTCAGTCATCATTCTCATCATTCTTTCCAAATTAGCATCGATCATTCTCTCCACATATTAGTAATTCTCATCTCATTTTGATCAATTTCAATGTAACCAGGAGGAGCGCTTATGCTAAAAATATGATCCTTAGCCCTTGAGGAGCTAAAGGTGTAGCAACCGACCCAAGATCATGCTTAATAATCCTTAGCCCTTTAGATAAAAGAAGTGTAGCAAACAACACAGGGTCGTGCTTAGCAATCCTCAGCGCGTTGGTGGCTGGAAGTGTAGCAACCAGCCCTGGGTCGTGTTGAGTAATCCTCAGCCCCTTGGAAGTTAGAGGTGTACGACCGGCACAGGACTATGCTTAGCGATTCAGCCCTTTGGATTAAAGGTGTAGCGATCGGCCTAGGGCCATGCTTAGTGACGCTCAGCCCCTTGGGAGCTAAAGGTGTAACGACCGGCCTAGGGCCATGCTTAGTAATCCTCAGCCCCTTAGGGGCTAAAGATGTAGCGTCCGGCACACGACCATGCTTAGCAATCCTCAGCCCCTTGGGGCTAAAGGTGTAGTGAACGGCGCAGGGTCATGCTTAGAAGACCTCAGCCCGTTGGTGCTAAAGGAATGGAAGGAGCGTTATACGGGAGGACGCCCAGCTTGGGAGCGTTGGTTATGAGGAGTCCCGATTCAAGGACGACCTTAGACCTTTGACGCTAAAGGCACGAGCAATAGGCCACGTAGGACGTCATGCTCGAGTGACCGGACGACATGGTGACCCCATGCTCTAAGGAGGAAGGCATGAGGGATGGACGACATTTGAGGCATAAAGTCCATTCAACGACCGAGTGCTAAACTTGATGAGTGTTGACCCAATGTTGGTACATAAAGGACGAGTTTATTGTCTTAATAAGTGTGGCCTAGCATTTCCATATGGACCACTACAACACCTACGATGGAGAGAGTTTTTTTATACTTTCTTAAAGTTCAAAGTGGATTTGATGCAAGATTTCACTTATAACACAGAAATAGAAAATGAAAACATCCATTTCTGTGTTCATGTGGGTTTGATAATGGGTCAAATCCATCTTACCAATTGCCATGCACTTGCTTTCGCCTCATTTTTTAATTTTGTATAAGCCCACGTGCATGTGATTGCACTTGCAGGAAACCCACGTTCGGTTGGGCTAGAGGTAAAATTACATTCTAATCATTTTTGCTTTGCCAATTGAGATGCTGTAAAATGCGCTCAATTTTCCAACTTTTCTGATATGAGCCACTTACTATGCTTTTTATTATTTTTAACCATCCATTAGCTTTCCTTTTATTCATTTTGAGGAGAGGTCTTATGTGCTTCCCTTCTATGGCTAGGAGGCCTTAAGAGTCACT
>NCQV01006504.1:0-22128 GCA_002740545.1 Lophocereus schottii | reverse complement strand
GTGATCTTAGTACCCAACAGATAAGATCTAAATTTTTCCAATGCAAACACAATAGTATACAGTTCCTTCTTAGTAACAGTATAATTGCATTGTGCAGCATCTAATGTCTTACTGGCATAACAAATCACATGAGATTCCCTCCCCTATTTTTACCCTAAAGTAGCCCCTACTGCTTTATCAGATGAATCAAATAAAAGTTCAAAAGGAAGGGCATAATTAGGTGCTTGAACAATAGGAGGCGAAATCAAACACTTCTTTAATTCATCAAAAGCATGTTTGCAGTCATCATTAAAAATAAATTCAACATCCTCAGCAAGCAAAGCACATAATGGAGAAGTAATTTTTAAGAAGTTCTTAATGAATCGTCTATAAAACCCTACATGTCCAAAAAATGATCTAATATCTTTTACACTAGATGGGTAAGGTAAAGACTGAATTACTTCTACCTTAGCTTTATCAACTTCTAAACCTTTCTTTGAAATGATATGCCCTAGTAACACTCCATGATCAACCCTAAAATGACATTTTTCAAAGTTCAAAATTAGGTTTGATTCAATGTAACACCTAAGAACTAATGTCAGATTATGCAAACTTTGGTCAAAAGAGTCGCCATGCGCAGTAAAATCATACATAAACACTTCCATAATCTTATCAATGAAATCAGAAAATATGGACATCATACAACGTTGAAAAGTAGCAGGTGCATTACAAAGGCCAAAAGGCATGCGTTTAAATGCATAAGTACCGAAAGGGAAAGTGAAGGTGGTCTTATCCTGGTCCTCTAGAGCTATGGGTACTTGTAAGTAACCCGAATACCCATCTAGGAAGTTATAGTAAGAATGACCTACTACCCTTTCTAACATTTGATCCATAAAAGATAAGGGAAAGTGGTCTTTCTTAGTTGCCTTGTTTAACTTCCTATAATCAATGCATACCCTCCAACCTGACTGCACTCGAGTGGGTATGAGCTCTCCCTCTTTGTTGGTCACTACAGTGGTACCACCTTTCTTAGGGACTACATATATGGGACGAGCCCTCTTAGAATCAGCAATGGGGTAAATCACCCCTAATTCCAACCACTTTAAGATTTTCTTTTGCACCACCTCCATCATAGGAGGATTAAGACGACGTTGAGGATCTCTTTTACGAGTTGCATCAGGTTCTAAGGCAATTTTATGTGTACATAATGTTGAGCTTAGTCCTTTAATATCAGCTAAAGTCCATCCTATTGCACTCTTGTTATCTCTAAGAACTCTAATCAATTTTTACTCTTGTAATCCAGTTAAAGAATTAGAGATAATCACAGGTATATACATATTTCAAATTAGCAGGCAAAGGTTTCAACTCAGACTTAACTATAGTATCTTGGGTTGACATAGTTTTAACACATAACTTTTGTCTAGCAATTTAAAAATGGGGTTGCATGCTTTGTAAAAACTTCAAATCATAAATAGCATCCACCAATTAATCACATAAAACATAATCACACTCAGTCACATCAGTACTGGACAAGCTATGAGTAACAGCCACATTCAAAACATCATCATTATCCAATTCAAAAATATGTTAGGATAATTTTTCATATACATCCAAGGCATTCACATTGTGTATGTCAATAGGAAATCGCATTGCACCAAATATATTAAAACCTAATCACTTCACCATCAAATTCCATAGTTAACTGCCTACTATACACATCAATCTTTGTTCTAGAGGTTTTCAAAAATGGTCGGCCAAGTAGAATGAGTGGTTCATTCTCTCCCCCTCCTATGTCAAGCACATAGAAATTAACAGGGAAGATAAGCTCATTAACCTGGACTAAAACATCCTCTAAGACACCATCAAGGTAAGCATTACTCCTATCAGCTAACTGAATCACTAGGCTAGTCTGTTCTAAAGGTCCAAGATTAAGAGAATCATAAATAGATCTAGGCATAACATCGATAGAAGCTCCTAAGTCAAGCATACATCTATCAAAGCTACTGTTATATATTTTACAAGGTATAGAAAACATGCCAGGGTCTTTACACTTATGAGGTAACTTTTTTTAAAACATAGCAGATAAATTTCCCCCATACTAATCTTTTCATTTCCTTTTAATTTTCTTTTAGTGGTGCACAATTCTTTTAGAAACTTAGCATATCTAGGCACTTGTTTTATAGCATCTAAAAGAGGAATATTGATTTCTACCTTCACAAACGTCTGTAAAATCTCATCATTAGCTGCATCATGCTTAGGTTTAGCATATCTATGTGGGAAGGGTGGTCTAGGAATATATTGGGGGAGTTTGTTAAAGTCCTGTAGAGTAATCTCTTGATGCTTACTTTGGTTGTTCCCCCTTCTCTTTCTCACCCTTATCTTGTTCCTTGATCTTAGTTTTCCCACTCACCTCTTTCTCACTCTCAACCTCTTTCTTAGACATATGGGGCTCTCCTAGTTCCTTTACACTCCTTAAAATTATGGCACTTACATTATTGTTAGGATTTGTAAAGGGTTGGGCAGGCAACCTGTTACTACTCTAAGACTCAATGTTGCTAACTAAGGTTCCTAAGGTGGATTGGGTTTGACTCATTTGCTTAAGGACAGTTTCCATTGAATTAAATCTAGCCTCTGTGTCTTTCTTATCTTGGTCCATCTTTTTCATTAACTATTCTAACAAAAGGGAGGTCTTATCAGTTTGATTAACTAGAGTTGAGGTCGAGTAAAACCAAGTGGATTAAGTGGTCCACACCTAAGATTAGGGTGATCTCTCCAACCTTCATTGTAAGTGTTGGAGTAAGGGTCATACTTCCTGGGTTGATGGTTAAACATAGTATTAACATTCCCCTCTTGTAAGGTTGGACAAGCATCAGTAGGGTGACCTTCTATACAACATATTCCACATACTACCCCAACATTAGGTCCTCTGGTCATCAATTTAGCTAACTTAGAGGTCCAAGCTGCTAACTGGTGTTGAATAGTATCAACCTCATTAACCCTACCAGTTACCAAGTCAGATCTAATATTAAACTATTGTCAGTTTTATGCCATATTAGAGATCAAAGTCATAGTTTGGGTAGGTGTTTTGTCAACTAAGGCTCCTTCACTAGCAACATCTATCATTCCCCTATCATTTGGCAACAGTCCTTCATAAAAGTATTGAATCAGCAATTGGTCATTAATCTGATGTTGGGGACAACTACTACAAAGTCTTTTAAACCTTTCTTAGTATTCATACAATGACTCATTCAAGTTTTGCCTAATTCCACAAATTTGTTTTCTAATAGCACCAATTCTACTAGCAGGAAAAAATTTCTCAAGAAAAGATTTTTGCAATTGGGTCCAAGTAGTAATAGATCCAGGAAGAAGATTATATAACCAATTATTGGCCAAGTTATGTAGAGAAAAAGGAAAAGTACAAAGCTTAACCTGATCCCCATCAACCCCATCGGGTCTCATAGTAGAACAAACAACTAAAAACTCTTTCAAATGCATATGAGGATCTTCACTAGATAAACCATTAAACTTAGGTAATAGATTGAGAAAACCTGAATTCAACTTTAATGGTTTCTCCAATTCCGGAAAAACAATGCCAAGCAGTTGTTGCGTGACATCTGGCGCAATTAACTCCTTCAAGGTCCTTGTCGCCATAAGTGGTTCTTCTTCGTCTTCTTCGTCGTTCACAAAAATCTCAACTAACTATTCTACGGTGGCGTTGTTCAAGAATTCAACGTAGGAGTTGATGCGTTTTATTCTCTTGTTAACGTTCATAAACCTGAAAAGAAATAATTAAATAAGTATGTAGAACCAATTGAAATGTTGACTTTCTTTAAAAATTCAAAACAAAGGTAAACAATAATAAACATAAATAAATAAATAAATTATGAGAACAAATTCAAGACATAGGAAGAAAAATAATTTCCCCGGCAACGACGCTAAAATTTATAAGGCGTATCGCAGTACCTACAAATTAAATAATCTCAATACCCTTGTAATTATATGCTAAGTACTATAGATAGGGCAAGTAGGGTCGATCCTACGAGGAAACAGATTTAAATTCCAAAGCAATGAACTCTCATAAAAAAAAGACAAAACTGCAAATTACTGACTCAAAAACTCAATTAATTAACACACCCAACATTCGAATAAAATTCTGAAAATTTAATTCAGCATGTGTAAAAATATATCAAATGTGGTTCTAAAAGTTTAGATTTTTCTACTAAATAGTTTACTCAAAAACCATTTTTAACAGAAAACGAAAGAAAACTCACAACAAATTTGAAAGAGATTCAATAAATTCTATAAACATTTTCGTGACTCCCTAAAATTGTAATTAACCACCAGTAAAAAGGTTGAATTAAAAATAAATTTTTTAACTGAGTAAAATAATAAAATAATACACAAAAATCTACTGAAAAATAAAATAATCAGAATAAAACACACAAAACAAATAAAGTAAAGACCACTAAGATTTAACTCTATGACTCAAACAATCACAAACAAAAAAAAAAAACAATCTGGGGGGTAATTGGATAAAATATACAAGTATCTAACTAATCAATACAATTAAATTATTGAGCACCTAAATTATAAACTAAATTTTTCGCAGAATAAAAGAAAACAAATATCAGTCGATGAGAAAATTGCTTAACCTTAATATATATTTTATTATGTTCCGTTATTTAATTATTGATACACATATTATATTTACTGAATAGTTAAACTATATGTTAAGAACATCTGTAACCCCTATCTTCCCTTACTATTTAATTCACCCTAGAACATCATATGATGAATTCTATTAAGTCATTTAATTTTTTACTCTACAACATAACAAATTAAAGACTCAATGCATTAGGAGTTAGGAAAACTTCATCTAACCTAAACCATTAAACCTTGCACAGTAGATTCATGTAATTTAGATCTAAGTTGATTTTTTAATCTTAATAGTCAAAAGTTGTTACTAGTTAATACTATTTCAATGTTAAAGTTATTTAGGTGGCCAAACAAAAAAAATTCAGCATTCAACACTAAACAATTATTCCAAACCAACTTGGATTATTCACATAAATATAATATGAAATTTAAGCACACAAAACTTATCTCAAAAAGAATAACTTCACATCGTAAACTATAACATTAGGTCAAGCAAAATACTAAACTAACCTAACATAGTAACACCAACATGAAAAAAAAAAACCAGAGTGAAATGAACGAAATAAACCAACACCAAAATGAAGAAGCTTTTGAAAATGGTGATGATGATTTTCGGATGAATGCCTTGACGTGAGAAACGTGATGGCTCACGATGATGGCTCACGATGATGGTTTTGATGATGTTGATTATGGTGAGATGCTATGAGGATAATTGGTGAGTTTTTGAGGAGAGATGTTAAGGCGTGAAGATGGTGCGTGAAGGTGATGGGCTTTTTGGGGGGGCTCTGATGGTCTCTGCCTCATGATAAAAGATCATAGATAATATATGATGGAGTGATGGGGTAGGCTTTCCTGTGAATGGCGAGAAAAGTGCAGCCTTAGGCGGGATGGTGACGTGTAGTTACTGTGATTATCGGATGGTTAGCGAGATATGGGATGGGTTGGAGTTGTGTGATGATGCTATGAGTGTATGATGATATGAGGAGGCTGTGTGTTAGCGTAAGGTTTTGAAGTTTTTTTATTTTAGGGTTAATGATAACAGGACTTGGGCTTAAATTCTCTTGGTCAATCTTCATTTTCGGCATTACTACATCTTTTTCCCGCAACTTGGCCTAATTATTCATTACCTTGGAATAAGGCATTCTTAATAATTCTTCCCTTGATCTATTTAATCTAAAAAATAAGGAAGAAAAATATAGTAAGTATCATATTAATGTCAAATTTAAAATTGGCCCAATATTAATATTTTAGCCCTTAATTAAAATTACAACTTAAATTAGGTCCAATAACCCATATTTTCATTTTTATCATTATTTTTCCCCAAATATGCAAATGCAACTAAATATGCAACTATATGTTACAAATAATAAAAATAGCTAAGTAAATAAGGATAGAATAAATATGAAAATAAAGCTCTAATAAGTGTACACAATCAATTTTGAAACCTTAAGGTTTCATCGTCATGTATCGTGAAACCAGGTGATTTCTCCCATGTGACATTTTGTCTGAGCCTTTCTAACTTAGCATCATATTTTTGGCTTGACTTAATCTCTTCGACTATGGAAGGTTGTACTTCTAACATCAACAATAGCCCATTTGTTAATCCATGTAACACAAGTTTAATACCCGCATTCTCGAGATCTTTCAAGATGCTAAGTTAGGTAATTATTATTATGTTCAAGCTATCCTAGGCCTCTTGCTCCATGCATCTAGAAGAACATTGGCCTTTCTCACATGATATTGGATTTGCATATCGCAATCCGTAAGCAACTCCAACCTTCATCGCTACCTTCTGTTGATTTCTTTTAAAGTAAAGATATACTTTAAACTTTGATGATCAGTATAAATCTTACACAACACCCCATAAAAGTAATGTCTCCATATTTTCAGTGCAAAAACTACTGCAGCTAACTTTAGACCATTGGTTTGGTAATTCTTGTCATAGGGTTTAAGTTGCCGAAAGGCATAAGCTATTACCTTATCATCCTACGTCAAAACACAACATAATCCATTCTTAGAGGCATCAGTATAAATGGTGTATTTTTTACCCTCTAATGGCAAAGCAAGGATGGGAGTTGCAGTCAATTACTTCTTTAATTCTTGGAATGCCTCCTCATATTTGTCTGACCATTCAAACTTGGTCACCTTCTTCAGTAAGTTAGTCATGGGCATGCTATTTTCGAAAAATCTTTCATAAATCTATTATAATATCTAGCTAGCCCATGGAAGCTCCTTACTTTTGTAACACGGCCTAGATCATTTAGTAACACCTTTATTTCCTAAGGATCAATTTTAAACCCTTCTTTAGAAACAACATGCCTAAAAATGTCACACCAGTAAACCAAAACTTACACTTTTCCAGTTTGGCATATAGTTAGTATTCCCTCAAAGCCTGTAACACAATCCTCAAATGGTTGGCATGATCTTACTAGTCCTTAGAGTATATTAGAATGTCGTTTATAAATATCACCACAAATTTCTCGAAGTAGGGCCTAAAATCCTATTCATAAGGTCCATGAATGCGACAAGGGCATTAATAAGTCCCTCCATCATAGTAGATTTGTAATGACCATATCTAGTCCTAAAAGCAGTTTTGGGGATGTCATTTTATTTAATTATGAGCTGATGGTAACCAGACCTCAAGTTACTTTTTCAAAGCACCCAAATTCCTTGTGATTGATCAAACAAATCATCTATTCGAGGCAAAGGGCACTTATTCTTAAAAGTAATTTTGTTTAACTCACTATAATATATATAAAGCCTTAGGGTTCCATCTTTTTTGTTCAAATAAAATTAGTTTCCCTAGAGTAACACACTTGGCCTAATAAATCTCTTCTGTAGTTGTTCATCCAGTTGGGTTTTCAATTTCTTAAGCTCTGTTGGGGTTGTCCTGTGAGGGGCTTTTGAAATAGGTTTTGCACTAGCGAATAGTTCAATTCCAAAATCAATTTCTAGTTGAGGGAATAAACCGGATAATTCTTTAAGAAAAACATTAAAAAAATTCATAAACCGACGAATGTTTTTTAATTTCATCTCCTCCTCCTTAACCTCTGTAGTATAACACAGGTATCCTACACAATCTTATGTTATTAGCTTACATGCCTTCACAATTGAGATTATAGGATGCTCTTTCCCATTTCTTTCACCATAGAAGCATGCTTCTCGACCCTTTTGATCCTGTAAAGTGACTTTAAGGCTCTTACAATCAATGTTTGCCCCTTAAATAGTCAACCAGTCTATTCCTAAGATTATGTCAAATTTTGACATGTCAAGTTGAATTAAATTTCCAAGGAACTTTTCTTAATCACAATAGGAATGTGCTTATAAAGGATGGGCCATTCCACCACTTGTCCATTTGGTAAGCTAATTTTATAGTTGACCCACACCCTATCTTTTTTTTAAATTCAATTGTAATGCCATTCAGGTGTATATAAAGGAATGAATAGCACTTGAACAAAATAAAAAACAAAAAGGTTTTGAATGTAAAAAGAGAGTTCTAGTGACTACCATACCAAAAATTGTACCTTCATTTTTGCTCATCACATAGGTTTGCCCTATAGTTGTAGTTTTATGGGGTAGGAATCCTTAGCACGGCTGCTCAAACAGCCTTACAACTCCTTATTTGTGCTAAAATTGTGTCTTTTTTACGATACTTTTGCTCCCGTTTTATGCTTGTTATAATCGTATTTTTAGGTTTTTTATTTGATTTTATTTTGTTTTGTAGATTTTGAATAATTATGGCAAAAATGCAAGAAAAACGATGAAAAATGCCGAAAAATGAAAAACTAGGCCAAATTAACCCGACCCAATTCCTTAAACCCATTATTTTGTTAAGCACAAAGTGAGGGAAAAATAAAAGAAACGCAACCCGATTTAACAGGCCCAATACCCAGCCCAGTCACGTGTCATGCACGTGATCTTTAAACCTCCTTCTCAGGCGTGCGACGCACATGACCCCCCCTTTATCTTCTTTCTTCCTTTCTTTGTCTCAGCCAAACAGAACCCCCCAAAAACTAGAGAACCCCGACCCTAGTTCATCCTCACCTCCATTCATTATTCATCTCCTCCTTTCTCTCTCTTCGACAACTCATTGTCTTCAACTGTCAAACTACCAGCACACCACCTTCATTGTCCCTCATCTTCACCATCCACGTAAGCTGCAAAATCAAGGGTTGAGGATTGAAGTTGGGATCGGTATAAATGAAGGTAGCGACGTCATTGAAGAAGGTGGAATTTTAGGTAATTTAGGCTGTTAGGTTAGGTTTAAGCTTTAGGTTTAGTTTCAATTTTCATATTTCCAATTTTTAGAGTGAGGGTTCAGAAATTTTGGTTTACGCTTTGGGTTTTAGTTGGTTTTTGAAATAAGGTTTTAGTCTGGGTTTAGTTTTAAGTTTTCAGATTTCAATTTATGGGTTCTTGTTGGTTTTAATTTGGGAAATTAGGCTTTGATCTCAGGTGTTAGCCTTGATTGTCGAATATTCAGATTCAAAGTGACGATTTTATGTAATTTGGCCTTGAATCTGTTGGGGTTTTGATTATAAGACTTTGTTTTACGAATTGTAGCCTTAAAGTTCTGCTTGAATGTTGATTTAATCGGTTGTCCTTGTTTATCTTCTTTCACTGTTTGTGGGGACTTAATATGGGACTCGTGCATTTTTGAACAAGCAGGAAGCTTGTTTATGGGTTGTTTTATTTGCCGAATGAATCCCAGAATTCCCCCTCCCCTGTTTAGTTGCTCGGAGGAAGCGCGAATTTGCTCTTCCCTTTTTCCTGGTGAATCAATGATGATGATGTTGAATTAGCAGCATGCTCATTGTGCAGAGTTGATCCTCTTGCCTTTGATTTTTCTATCTCAGGTTTTGAATCATGGCCTTCTCTCTCCGTTTTCTTTGGTCTGAATCTGTGCCCAGATGCTTGGTAGTTGGTTCTGACTCCCTGTTTCGATTGGTATCTTGTAATGAGCTATTCTTGGTTTTTGGCTTAGCTTTGAGTACACTAATGGTATGGATTTTGGATTGTTGCTGGAAAAAGTTCGTTAAAGTAGCGCACAATTAGCAGGTCTTAATTTCCTTAGTTTTGCTATTGCTTCTTTAATGCATTTTGTTTCGTTCATGTTTACTTTCTAAGATCTTTTAATGTTATTCATTTCGCATTTAATGTTATTTAGATGACCTAGTTTGAACCTTAGGGAATTCAGTCATTTATAGTTTAATTAAATGTATTTATGGCTTGTGTTGAGGTTAATACAGGTAATTCTGCCTACTCTAGGATAGTTTAATTCTATTTAGAATAATTTAATTTATTGTGACCACAATTTCATCCTCGTCCCCGAGGACACGACCCTCAAGTACTACAGCGAAAGCTGTATGCTTGCGGCCTTTTTATTTACACTTAAAATTTACCTACAAGTTTTTGGCGCCGTTGCCAGAGACGACGGCATGAGATTAGGTCATATTTTTATTTTCTTAGCTCCTTTCTTATTCGTTGCTTTGATTGTCTATTTTGTTATTAGTTGTGATTTGGTTTATTAGTTGTGATTTGTTTAAGTGATTTGTTTTGATCATTCTGTAACTTTATCTTGGTATCAATTCTTACTTTCTTTATGTTGGTATCAATTGTTAATTAGCTTAGTTGTTTCTTGAAAATTTTTAAAAATCCAAAAAAAATTAGAAAAGTAAAAATCCAAAAAAATTTGAAAACCTTCAAAAATTCACAAAAAAATGAAAAAGCTGAAAATGAAAAAAAAAATTTGAAAAACTTGAAAACCACAAAAAAATTTTGAAAATCCAAAAACCCAAAAAATTGGAAATCGCAAACGGCTAAAAATTGAAAATTTCTAAAAACTTTAAAAACTTCAAATGCCAGTTTTCTATTTCCAACAATATGAGCATGAACGTTTTTGGCGTTATCTTTCAAGGCTTAATGATTATCGTGCTCAACTGAATCATAATTTCGAAAAATGAAAAAATTATGAGATCATTGCTGTGGGTCTAAATGTTGAGTCAAGGAGTTATATTGAATCAATTTGTCCTGGAGGTTTAATAGAATTGTTATCAAAATGAGGTTTGGGATTTCTTTTAAAAATTAGCTTGGGAAACCTATGCATTTGAACAAGCTAACAAAGCTTTTAGATACCCAACTTATGGAGAGTATGATTTTCAGGCTAATTCTTATCCTCCAGACCACTTTGTGAATTCATGTGACCCATTTTATTCTTATATCCCTCCTATTCTGTGCGATTATTGTGAATCTCCTGATCATGATGCTTATACTTGTCCTTTTCGTGCTTATGTTGATGCTACATGTGCAAGTTTTGAAAAGAAGATTAATTATATGACCGATCAAACGATAGAAACCATGAAAAAGAGAATTATTGAATATTCTCAATGTTTTAATCAAAATGGGGGGACTTATAGTGAGATTGATGCTAGTTTAGGATCTCCTAAACCTGACATTGGTTTCTATGATGATTTTGAACCCTCTTATTCTGCTAGGTATGATTTGAATGAAAACATGTCTTTGCCTAATTTAGAACAAGAAAGTTACATCCCTACGTCTCTATCAACAGACCTTGTACCCTTCACTAGCTCACTCAAAGATGTCGTTGAAGATATGTTAGTTTACGTCAACCTACCCACTACTTTGAACAACTTTTATGAATTTGATGTGGGTGAACAATCTGATACTATTCTTGAGTTAGATATAAGCGTCACACCTAAAGTTAAGCCTCGATTCTAAAGATATTTCACATGAGTTATGTGATGAGGTAATTGCACCCACTCTTTTGGACTTTGATGATGATATTCTTTATGCAGAATATGAATCTTTTTCATGCGAGTTTGATGTTACTGAAGGTCTTGATTTGGGTTTTCATGTTGAATATAAAGCATTCTCATTGATTCCATCACTCCTGACCTTCTATTTAAATTAGATGATAATATTCTACATATAGAATATGAATCTTTTTGTGGATTTGATGTCGATATAAGTTTGAATGCGGATTTATGTGCTGAATATGAATCATTTTCTATTAATCCTGTCCAAGCAGACCTCCTTCTTGAATATTGCAGTTCTCTCCTTCCCCCTCTTCTCTCTTCTTTAGACCCTCCCGAGTCTACTGTTGTAGAGCCTGAGACTTTTGTGCTTGATACTCCTAGTTTGAATCAGACTCTTGATGATAATGGTACAGATAGACTAAAGGATCACTTTGAAATATAGGAATTGACTTTAGGCTGACATTTGAGCACTAATTTTCATATTTCCTTTGATTGGCCTGGTTTTGGTCCTCTCCTCTCCCCTTTTAGAGATGTGAGGTTTCATTTAGATCACTCAGATCACTTTAGATGGTTTATGCATACATGTAGTCATATCTTCATTAAACCATTGAATTGTGCGTCTGATTTTACATATACACATCTCTCTTCTGATTGGGCTACGAGCTTTGATAAGCTCAAAAGAGCACTGAGTTGCATTGAATTTATGCATCTTATTTGGGTTACAATTTCTATTTCTTACTATTCACATTTCTGCGAGGATTGTGCCCAGTCGTTTGATAAGCTAGTGTGAGCGTTGGTTGGTTTTGATCTGAGTAGCTGCTTGTGAGTTGTGATGGAGTGGCTGATACTCCATAAGCCTCATAGTTTGGGTACAGTCTGTATCCAACCTGGTATGATCGTTCCACTCTTTTTTCTTTTTCACTTCTTTTTTTTTTTGTATTTAGTTGTGAATATTTAGGACTATGAATATACAGGTGATCAATCTTGAGGAGCAGTTTGGGATATGTTGAGCCGCGTGGGCTATGATCACCCTTGGTTGTGTTCTGATTTTGTGAATACTTGTTAGTTGTGGATATCTAGGGTTGTTTTTTTTTTATGTTTTACTTTGTTGTGTTTCTTTAGTTTGGTGAGTTTTGTTTTTCTTTGGTTTAGTGTTTGTTTGATAGCTTTTTTTTGTTCCCTTTTTGGTATTTTAGTGACTTTGTTTTGGCCTCTATTTTGCTTTCTTTTCTTTTGTCTTTTGTCTTCTTTTAAGTGTCTTTTGGTTTAGTTTGGGATTTAGTAGGTCCTTAGTCTTGTTTTGTTTCTATTTTGGTGATTATGTGTGGTTTGGTTTAGTTTTGATTTTGTTTTTGTTTTTGGCTTTGTTCTTGTTTTAGGATTGGTTTTTAGTTTTGGCTTTCTTTTATGATTTTAGTGTTGACTTTGATTTTGGTTATTTCATTTTTGATTTTGTTTTTTTAGTTTTTGGTTTGGTTATTTAGTTTTTGGTTTTGGTTATAGTTATTTTGTTGGCTATATGTGTCTTAGTCTAGTTTTGGTTTGGTTTGGTTGGTTTTGATTTTTGTTTTTTATTTGCTTTCTTTTGTGATTTTGGTCTTTGGTTTTTGTAAATAAGTATGTTTAGGTCTTATTTTGTTTTAGTTTAGCTTATATTTTGGTTTTGGTTATGTAGTGGTTTGGATTGTTTTAGAGGGTTTTGTTTGGTTTTTGGTTTTGTTTGTAATTTTTAGAGGCGTCCTAGTTTGTATATATTTTTGGTTTTGTGTTGGTGTTTGCGGTTGTATAGCTTATGTGCTTGCTTTTTAGCACATTAGTTCTTACAATGAGGACATTGTGAAGTTTTGGTGTGGGGATAAGGTGCCTATTTTTGAAAAAAGTTTTGAAAAATCCAAAAAGATTTTTGTTGTTTTTGGGGGACATGTGTACCTTTTCTGACTAGCTTGAATCCCCTGTACTTTATTTACTAGCTTGTATGTAAGTAGGATGTACATGATAGGTCTCCAGCCTCAGTGTATCATTGTAAGCTCTAATTCTAACTCCAAATGTTCATTGTAGATGTGTAATCCATTCCTTGTTGATCCCTTCATCATTATCTTTAGGATTTAGGCTTCTATAAATGAGTCTCCTACTTGCTTGTAACACGATTACTCTTGAAAAAAAATGATGAATGAAAATAATGTGAATGAAGAAAGAAAATAAAAAAAAGGTGAAATAAAATTTGGAATGACAAGTATACGTTTGAGGCATGTGCTACTGGTCGTTATCCTTTGAGGCACGTGCTACTCTGCATTATCCTTTGAGGCAATATTGTTACTGGGAAAGCTTGCTTCTAATGTTATTATGTCAATGATGTAATTGTGTTGGTCAAGAGAGATTAAATTGATTCTGGTGAGTTTAAGTCCTAGGATGATGATACACTTGCACACGTGCACTAGGGTGGGTTCACAGCTTTGATGTGCAGTGGGGTGAAACATTAGTGCTTTAGTGTCATTCATGAGGTTAAAGATCTTTGATGTGTGCATTACGTCTATATGTGGGCTAATAACTTGGCTACATGGGTGATTTAATTTATTAGAACGTGTATATACCTCTCCCTAAATTTGTATATGTCAGTTTTGAGACCCAAAAAGATTTTCTTTGTTTTTATAATAATTTTGTAGGTATTTCACCTGAAAACCCTTACGAGACCTCACTCGTCCACTTGGGAGATCAAGGGGTTTAAAGGGCTTGTTGCATACGCTAAATACAACCATGATTCCTACGACAGTGAGTTAGGATTTTCTTTTTCTTATTTTCTATTTCTTTTTAGGTTTAGTTATTTTACTCGATGATGAGCAAAATCTTGGTGTGGGGGTATTTGTTCGTGCTAAAATTATGTCATTTTTACGATACTTTTACACCAGTTTTATGCTCGTTATAATCGTATTTTTAGGTTTTTTATTTGATTTTATTTTGTTTTTTAGGTTTGGAATAATTATGGCAAAAATGTGAGAAAAACGATGAAAAATGCCGAGAAATGAAAAATTGGGCCAAATTGACTCGACCCAATTTCTTAAACCCATTATTTTGTTGAGCCCAAAGTGAGGGGAAAAAAAAATAGAAAAGTAGCCCAATTTAACAGGCCCAATACCCAGCCCAGTCACGTGCCGTGCACGTCTCCTTCCCAGGCGTGCGAGGCACATGATTTCCCCTCGCCTCTTTATCTTCTTTCTTCCTTTCATTGTCTCAGCCAAACAGAACCCCCAAAAAACCAGAGAACCCCGACCCTGCTTCAGCCTCACCTCCATTCATTATTCATCTCCTCCTTTATCTCTCTTCGACAGCTCAGTGTCTTCAACTGTCAAACTGCCAGCACACCACCTTCGTTGTCCCTCATCTTCACCATCCACGCAAGCTGCGAAATCAAGGGTTGAGGATTGAAGTTGGGCTCGGTATAAATGAAGGTAGCGACGCCATTGAAGGAGGTGGAATTTTAGGTAATTGAGGGTTTTAGGTTAGGTTTAAGCTTTAGGTTTCGTTTCAATTTTCGTATTTCCAATTTTCAGAGTGAGGGTTCAGAAATTCGGGTTAGGGTTTGGATTTTAGTTGGTTTTCAAAATCAGGTTTTAGTCTAGGTTTAGTTTTCAGATTTCAGATTTCAATTTATGGGTTCCTGTTGGTTTTAATTTGGGAAATTAGGGTTCGACCTCAGGCGTTTGCCTTGATTTTCGAATATTCAGATTCATTTCAAGTGGCGATTTCATGTAATTTGGCCTTGAATCTGTTAGGGTTTTGATTATAAGACTTTGTTTTATGAATTGTAGCCTTAAAGTTCTGGTTGAATGTTGATTTAATTGGTTGTCCTTGTTTATCTTCTTTCACTGTTTGTGGGGACTCGAAATGGGACTCCTCCATTTTTGGACAAGCAGGAAGCTCGTTTATGGGTTGTTTTATTTGCCGAATTAATCCCGAAATTCCCCCTCCCCTGTTTAGTTGCTTGAAGGAAGTTCGGATGTCGCTCTTCCCTTTTTCCTGGTGAATCAATGATGATGATATTGAATTAGCAGCATGCTCAACGCGCAGTGTTGATCCTCTTGCCTTTGATTTCTCTGCCTCAGGTTTCGAATCATGGCCTTGTCTCCCTGTTTTCTTTGGTCTAAATCATTGCCCAGATGCTTGGTAGTTGGTTCTGAGTCCCTGTTTCAATTGGTATCTTGTAATGAATTGTTCTTGGTTTTTGGCTTGGCATTGAGTACATTGATGGTATGGATTTTGGACTGTTGCTGGAAAAAGTTCGTTAAAGTAGCGCACAATTAGCAGGTTTTAATTTCATTAGTTTTGCTGTTGCTTCTTTAATGCATTTTGTTTTATTCATGTTTACTTTCTAAGGTCTTTTAATGTTATTCATTTTGTGTTTAATGTTATTCAGATGACCTAGTTTGAACCTTAGGGAATTCAGTCATTTATAGTTTAATTAAACGGATTTATGGCTTGTGTTTAGGTTAATATAGGTAATTCTGCCTACTCTAGGATAGTTTAATTCTATTTAGAATAATTTAATTTATTGTGACCGTAATTTCATTCTCGTTTCCGAGGGCACGACCTCAAGTACTATAGCGAAAGTTGTACGCTTGTGACCTTTTTATTTACACTCAAAATTTACCATCATTCTATCTTCTTGGGCAAATAACAAACGAGTGATCTAGCCTACCACATTAGATGCATTTCTTGGTACCCACTCGTCACTTTGCTATAGCATGGTTTATTCGAGCACGCTTATCACAAGGTTTAGTTGAAGCTGATGGAAGACTCTTGGCAAGGCCAACAATAGGTTTCTTCTAGGCTACACTCTCGCTTAAAGCACTTTGATCATTTCACTTCCTTTTCTGATTCCAAAATTCAAGGCCCTTAACTCATTCTTCACTTGTTTCACTTCAGCAATTTGTTCATTACAATTCTTGATAGGTTTGAATTGGTAAACTGGCCAACTTATTTCAAATGTAAAAGGCTAAACCTTTCTCAAATCTCCTCATCTTCCTCCTTTTAGAAGCCAGAAAGTTTGGAACAAATTTTGATAATTTAGTGAACTTGCTAGCATACTTTATCACTAACATATTACTACTCATCCTTGGTTCTATAAATTCTTTCTTCTTTGGAAGTTGAAATGTGATTGGATAGAACTTATCCCTAATTCCTCAAAAAATTTAGCCCAAGTAAGCTCAAGTTCTAGTAACTTATCCTTTACAGTACTCCACTATATATTTGCTTCACCAGCTGAATACAAGGTCTCTATGTTCACCTTTTTCTCCTTAGGTACAATAACAACTGCAAATGTTTTCTCCCTTCTCCTGATCCATTCTTCAAGTTCTACAGGTTCAAACTTCCCATCATAAACCTAAGAGTTGCATCTAGCTACCATATCAATCAACTTATCAGGTTTAGGGGTAGTTTCAGGTGGTAGAGAAGGGATTCTCTTCATTAGTTTAACCACCAAGTTCTTCCAATAATCTCAACCTCAACACTATTAGATACTTCAAGAACTATTGGTGGGTCCCCAACTAGGTTTTGCTGTGAGTCCCTGAGCACTTGGTTACCTTAATCTTGGATATCACCTTTGTTGTCATACAGGTTGTTGTTTCTAAATTCTGATCTGCTGGATCACATAAAACAAAAGTTGTTATTTAAATTGTCATTGCATTACAATAAAATAATAACTACTCTAAACCAAACACAATTTTAATTTAAAACAACACCTTCATTGCATACATATATATATGGATCACCAAAAGAATTTCAAATTGCCACTTTTAGTAGCACCTTACATTTTAGCTAGGGTTTTTTTATCCTACTCCCTTTCAACAGAAAAGGACTCTAAATTAGTCCTCTAATCAGATCCACCCCAAACCCTAAAAAGAAAACATCATCATAGATGGTTAGGTTAGTCTACCTATATATATAATATGTACATGCAATGCACAAAAAGAATGTCAATCCTAACCAGTTGTACTGCATATACAGGCAAAAGATAAAAACCTAAAAAATAAGAAAAAAAGGGTCAAAACTCAATAACTCAAACAATCCTAAGGCGGACTGTAATCTGGATCAGAAGCACCATCTCCTTCTCGCCGTAATCGAAGCTGCTGTTAGTCATACATGTGTCAGAATCCTCCTCGGGGCCTACATCCCTGGTTCCTCCTCGGGCTAAGGGTCCTCTTTAGGCTTAGGCTCCATAGGTTTGTCATTAGAACTCAACTAAATCAACTCAGGGGAATCCAATCTATCTACCACCACGTGGATCTCTGCAGAGGCCCCAGAAACCTCAGATGAGTGGGAATCATCCTCCGAGCTAGACTGCGGTGGAGAGGCAGACGACTGCTAGGAGCCCGCGGGTGCTGGTGGTGGTGGAGGTGGTGGCCCCTAAAAAGGATGAGGTGGAACAAAAGGGGGAGGTACCTTTAGTGTAGGAAAGATGCTCAGTAATGTCCCATAAGTGATACATCTCTGCTCCAATTCCTCCCTCAGTTACAGCATTGTGGTCACCGTAGTCCACACCTTTAGGACATGAAGCCTATCCCATCAAGCCTGGAATCTCTAGTAACCATAAAGTCAAGTTATCGTAACTTGAACTAATCCTAAGGGGCTATGATAGGCAGGGACCAAAAGAGTTTACGAGTAGGTACTAACATGCTATGGAACTCTGGGAATAAGTCCTGCATATGGGCCACCATACTGGCATGTAGCAAAGAAATGTGGGCAGCCATGGAAGTCCTAGTTAACATGTTGATAGCATATGCATCTAAAGGAACATTGGGATTATCCATTAAGAAGATACACAAAGAGAAAGGGTTAAGCCAAGTTTGCATATGTTTCCTAGAAGGGCACAATTTACTCATGACATACTCCTAAGACTCACAGCCGAACTCTCGAACACCCTACTGCTCACAGTGATTTGCAAACCTAGCTTTGATCACAACTGTAATGGTCCAAGTTCCCCGATACCTACTTATCTTAGTCTAATAGTTTATTATTTATAATAGTAGCATAAGTCATTTGATTGGAGGTATTACCACCGTCCCAAAACAGACAAGTTCTCCTAGAACTACATATTTTCTTTGAATTATTTTCACATTCACCAAGTGTACAAAAATTAGGAATAAGGAAGTACATTCACTAAACTATTTAGTTTTCTATAAACTGTTCTCTCAAAATTCTTCTTCTATAAAATGCTTTCACAAAATTAATTTTTGTGGGTATCTTAGAATCAGCCTCTTTACGGGAAGAGGTGCTTGTAGAGGTAATATTGTCTACATCTAGATCTCTCCAGACCCCATGAAAGTAGAACTCACACTGCGAGGTATTGTTGTAATTACAGTATAAATTACAACTGAGCTGGGGTTTCTCGAAATCCAACCTTAAGCAAACTTGTCCAAAAGAGGTGACTTATCTTCCTAATAACCTCAAAGCCTCGTACTAGTCTGGAAATTACCGTGAGCTTCTATATAGCCAGCCATCAGCAAAAGTACCAAGACCCTCTTCTACTTCTTGCTACGTTCTAACTTGCTAAGGGGAGGGTTGTTTACTGATCTCTTACCTAAAATAGAAAACACATAAATATTTTGAAAAGTGAGCCCAAACCTAGTGCATATATCCCTACCTATAATACACTTCGCTTTCAAATTAGTTAGGCACTCGCATTTCAAATCATTTTAGTTCGAAAATAGGAGAGAAAATGCAATTGAAATTGCTTTACCAATTATTATCTGAAAGTGGAACCCCCTGTTAACGTCTGAAGCGATCACTGAGATAGGTGCACACCCCTAGGCTGATCGAGAAGTCTGAGCTGAAGTCACACAGATAAACTGAGAAACGTAAGCCCTAATACTTGATAACTGATGAGGTCCACTTAATTAGATGATAAAACATTGTTCAAACTAATTCATTATATGAACATTGTATGAGATTTAAATAATTTGCGAAACATGTAAATTGTATATATGTTCCTTGGTTGTGACAAAGTAAAATTGGTGCTTGAAGTGAATGTAATAGAACGGGAAGCTACACCTCGTTTGTCAAAAAAAGAAAAAGGTTAATTTTCTTGTAATACTTTTATAAAACAGTTTAACCTAAAAACTTATATTACTATTTTACGAAATTAAAACATTCTACTCCTACTCAAAACATAGTTTACACTTTACAAAAACATGCTTTGAGCTAGCCATTGCCTGCCTGCAATGTCATGTGTTGATTTAGGTCATGTTCGGCAAAATTAACGGTTCGAGTAGCGGATAGTAGTTTAAGTAGTGGAATACCTATTTAAGCAGCGGATAACGTTTCTAATTTATCTGTTTGCGGATAGCTGTTTAGGTAAGCAGTTGAAATAAATATGTTCAGTAAATTTAGCTATTGAGTTAGCTGATTAACATAAATTGACATAAAATGATATAAATAATTTACAAATACAAAATTTTCAAATGATATTTTTTGGTCAAAAAATATGAAACGCTATTGTTGAATGCCAAATGTTAATACTATTAACTTTTCAGAAACGCTGTTTAAAACGGTAAACGCTACTTAAAATACTAATCAAAATACTATATTATCGAATACTAAAAATTATTAAATGAGTGTATTAACTTAGTAAAAATATAAATAATACTCAAAATACTGTTATCAAACACACTCTTAACTTTTGTGCCCTTGCTCCGTTACTTGTGTCACTCAATGCATAGACGCGATTTAAGGGAACGCGGCCAAACTAAAATATGGAACGCGGACTGCAACTCGCCGGCTCCACAATTTAAAAAACGTGAACAGGTACCCGCTAAATATTTCGACTACCTGAAGTTGCTTCCCTAAAATCATTACTCATCGTTAAAAAAAAAAAAATATCCCCTACCCTTTTTTGCCAGCTTTTTCCGTATCCGTGTGTCAAACTTAGGGAAAATAATCAGGGAGTGTTGGATTTTTTTTATATTACTAGGAGGTGTTGTGGTAACTGGGACGTGTTAATTTGTGGTGGATGGATGGCAGAAGGCGGAGGAGATTCGGGAAAGAAGGGCTTGGGAAATGCGAAAGTACGAAGGTACCCCTTATTAGAATTGACGGCTCAGAAGCCCCAATTTGGCTAAAACTGAGAAGCCAACCCCAAATTTTGTCCACTGCAATATTCGAACACCATAAAGCCGAGGAAGGAGAGGGACGAAGAACGCGACGTTGGGGCTGGACAACTTCGTGGAGGCTTGAAGAGTGCCAAAAGTGTCAATTAGAGGGCTGTTGGTGGTAATAATTGAGTGGGGAAAGGTGGACTTTCGCCATTGCTGTTGCTATTTGCTTTGCGTGGAGACAAGTAAGTTCTCAACTCTCAAAATTCCAAAATTGGCAAAGTATTTAGCAAATAGGGTTGGGTTGTCGTCGTATAATAGGCTGAATATGCTGTAATTTGGAGAAAAGTATGTGAAAATGGACCGTCCTTGTGTGTGAGGTTATGTTCTGGATGAGTTAGGGCTTCGAATATGCTGTAATTTGTTTGAGTTGATATAGGGTTGTATGAGTAGTAATATTTACCCCCTTAGGTGGAGTTGATGGTTAAGTGTTACAAATGTGTGAAGTGATAGATTTGTTCTTGCCACTTTTGGGAATGGAGGTGTGTGAGGACTGTGTTTATGGTGTTGTGGAGAGTGAAGATGGTCCCTTATCATGGTTGAAGTTGGGGAATGGTACTGCACAACTGGTGTAGTTGTAGGTTATTAGAGAACATCAGATGATGATTTTTAGTTGTGATTGGGGTTGCATGGATATCCCAGGTTACTGAGTATGTCATCCAGGGATGTATATTAGTGTAGTGTGGGTAGTAGAATCTGTCAATATGTCATAGTTTGAGGGTACTGACCTGTAGTATGTGGGGGATGGAAGTTGGTGAAGGAAGTTGGTGATGAGGTTGTTATATGTGTGAAAAGATTTTGTTGTAATTGGTGTGTGTGCTTGTGTATGAAGCATGCTTATCGTGAATATTGTTGGAAGAGCTCGTCTTCCATCAGTGTTATTTGCAGGACGTCCGCATTGAGCTATTGCTTAGCCTCGTACAGTGGAGAATTGCACATTTTCTCATACCCTTGCAACAGTAATGTCCTACGCACTAATATGCCCCTCTTTTGAGATGTTGCTCTAACCTAGCTTCCTTATTATCATGCAGGTGATTCGCATGATTACATGTGTAAGACTGCTGCTGCATTTTGTCAAACGTCAGTACGCAAGTTAGATACTGGTTGACCCATTTTGTTGCCAGTGTTATTTACCTTGAAACCTGTTGTACATTTATTGCTAAAGTGAACTGTAGGTTGCTTCCCCATCATCGTGTGGGCAGTTTCTAGTTGTTGTATAATATTATGGCATGGTACCCTATCTTTCGAAGTTCCCTAAAGGCAACTGAACTGGGGTTGTACATGTATGGAGGTGAACCACTCTGCCGCAGCTGGAATGATTAATATGTTATTCTGCTAACCAGGGATGTCATACAAAACCTGCAGGGATGGCAATTGGTTGTGTCCACTAGTGGACAACATCATCGTGTACAATTTGGTTGAGGCAGTTTGAACTATGCAGTGCAGGTGGTTGTGAGTGCGTTTAATTATTGGCCATTTACAAAAGTGCAATTGCAGCAAATACCTCAATTCATAATCTTCATTGGGATTGACTACCGCATTCGGATCCAACATTGTTTACACACACACACACA
>NCQV01006482.1:27067-50776 GCA_002740545.1 Lophocereus schottii | reverse complement strand
TACAGCTGGATCTCCCCAGACCTCGCGAAAGCGAGACCCACACTGGGAGTTGTTATTAATACCAACAAAAGTTATTTCATAGATGAGTATGTGGGTAATGTGATTACAATACCAACAGAAGACTTTGATGTTGGTAACATGGTAATAATACCAACACACCATTTTTTATATGTTGGAAATATTAGGACCTATTCTTCCCTCCAAAATTGAAAATTGTAACACCAACAAATAACCAATTAAGTTTAATTTGGAACTCCTAATTATAACAAAAGTAAAATTAGACATAATATTTAAATATATATTTATTTAATTTGCTGATAATAACTTAATTTTATTTTGGCACTCCTAAGTATAACAAAAATAAAATTAGACATAATCGTTAAATATATATTTATTTAATCTTGATCATGATAACTTAATTTTAGTTTGCCACTCCTTTTTCAAAAAATGGAATTAGACAAAATTTTTAAGTATATGTTTACTTAATCTTTTTCACGGTGTATGCCATTATGAATAATACCAACATAGCTTTTTACTTTTCATAATTTGTTGGTATAACTATAACAATACCAACAAAACATTTAAACATTGTACAATATTGTTGGTAATGTATTAACAATACCATCAGATGCATTACTTCTATTGCAATTTATTTGTGTTCCTTTGGCGCCACAAACTCATAGCCATTTTACCAACAAACAAATCAATCTAATGGTAAAAATAAACTTTTACCAATAGAAAATATTATTTGTTGCTAGGTTTCAGTTGTAATAAGTCCCTTTTTTGTAGTGTAGTAATAATAATAATAATAATAATAATAATAATAATAATAATATAATAATAATAATAATTATTATTATTATTATTATTTTTTGTGGTTCATCCATAGTAAAGTATAGATTGATTGGGCTTGATTTGCAATTTTAGTTTGTTTTTGATGTCAAGTACATGCTCTTGGCTCATATTCAATGGAGTTTTGGCTTCTTTACCCTTTTGGACTATATGAGTAGTGCCATTCTCAACTCACTTAGATGTAGATCAATTTTCATCCCTCCTTTTTAGTATGAAGACACTTAGATAATCCACTCACCCTAATTCCAATCCCTTTAATCTCATTACTAGAAATTAAGCTACAATAATCTCCTTTAATAATCACATTAAATATTCTACAACTATCATCCAAATTTACATAATTAACCTATTCAATTCCTTAAATTAGTGTCAAAATTCCCAATAAGAACATCTATTTCAAACTATTCCAAAAAAATCACATTTCCATCCATGAGCCTCTTCTTCAACCTGAAGCTACGTACACACAACTCCTTTCCACCGCTACCAGGGCAACCGCTAGCACACACATACAACTTCTAATTCCATTCAAAACATACACAAAAGACCTTAAGGTTTAACAAAATTAATTACAAAAGCACAATACCGCAATCCATGCTTAAACCCTAATTCCTTGATAAACACCTATAGCCCCCCCCCCAACCAACTCGAAGCTTCAATGCATTGTCAAAACTCCAAATAATTATAAACTAACATTTATCCGATCAAAACAATACATTTCCTAACAAAATTTACAACAAAATAATGAAAGTAACAAAAGAGGTTTAGAGCTACACTTTCCCGACCTCGATTTATCAAACTATGAGACGGTAAGAGGGGACGGTGGTCACACTGGCGGCTTTAGCAGTGTTTGGGTACGGCCGACGGTTGGTGCGGCAGGCTACATAGTGCATGGGACGGGGGCGTGCTAGAACAGAGCAGGGGGTGGTTTCATGCGAAGGAAAATCAAGGGGCTTTGTTTTCAAGTTATTAGTCTTAGTTTTATAAATTTTGATAATCTTAATTCTAGATTTTTCTTCTTTTTCTTTTTTATTTATCATAATTTTTTCCTGATTAAAATTCAAACTACTCCCCTTTTAAGATTATTAAATATTTGGCCTAAAATTTTGGGCTAGTATTTGGGCTATCAATAGTAATTTTTCACCATAGTTTATTTGGGGGAAAAAAAAGATTAGAAACTTTATCCACATTGGTTTATTTGCTCCCATGCATTTATTTTTATTTCGTTCATTTTTTTACAGTTTTGTTGCTACAATATAGATGAGCTCATTTTATATTTTTATGTATCCCATGATTACCTGCTTTGTAAATGGCCCAATTGCTATTTAACTATTTATTTATGTATTTATTTATTTATTCTAAATGATTTAACGCGAAGCATGACTAAGTTTCCTTTCGAGGCCACCTTGTCCCTTCAACTTGCAACTGCTGCATTATGTGAATTCTAAATTGCAATACGGTGTTCAGCTTAATTAATTTAAATGGAGATTAATTAAAATAATCAGCAAAGTTTAGGTTTTGGTTATTATAGTATAGGTTTGGGATTCATGCCTATTTTGTGCATTTACGCTTCTTATGAAACCTCTAGGCCCTTATCCTCTATATTGTTTGATGTAGAACATGCATGTGCTCTTATAATTGGGCCCACATTTTTGATGAATTTATGTAATAGCCCAACCCCAACCCATATTTATTTATTTAATTCATATTTTTTATTTAATTAATCATGTTTATTTATTTAATTAATCATGTTTATTGATTTAATTACTGATGGTTATTGGTTTAACCAACTCATGATTATTAATTCAGTTACACTCAATTTATATATTTACCAAATTATCTTATGTTATCTAAATTTTCCGCGTTCATTTATCATATTTAAGTGTCCCGGTTGGGGGATATTTCATTTGGGTCCCATTTTGCAATTCAAATTTCATTTATTGGAAATTCAAATTTTGTTGATTAATTAAATTTTAGGTGAATCGATAATAGGCATCAATAATTATGATTAAGCGCTAAAATATTTGCCATAACGTTACAAAATTTTAAGTTTTAGTCATGCAAAAACTTGAGCCGGAATTCATTTATTTTGGCCCAATTCATTGGGTGCAAATTATGGCCCAATTCCATTGGGATCAAATTTTGGCCCGAAAATTTTAGTACAATTAAATCGAGTTGATTACTATCATTTGTGCCTAATTTTAATTAGCAAAAAGATATTTTGAGAAGGATTAATTTTTAGCCAAGTGAATATAATTAGCTTGGGATCATTTTCCAACCAAGTGAAAGAATAGGCCCATAACTTATCTCACTATTAGCTTTACTAATGGCTATATTTTGCATTAATCTTTCATTAGCAAAAAGCCACTTTTGGTCTTAATTTTCAGCCACATATTCAGCCATATATAAGTATACCCCGATGCTATGAAATCATCAAAATATCACAAAACAAAAAAGAGGCAGTAAGCTCTCTTATTTCTTCTCTCTCTACACCGCCGGGCAGTCCAGCCCCAGCCACTATTACGACTAGTTTCCAGCCAGCTTTCGGCCACCTCCGACCTCCTACAGTGCTCTAGCACCTCTAGCCACCATCCTCCATCCTCAAACCATCAAATAGCTCCTCCGTCTCTACTTTTCTTTAAAGTGAGTAACCCTAAACTTGTCTATTTGGATTTTTAGTTTTGATTCTTGTTTTGCTATTTATGGTTGTTGATCATGTTGGATCAATAGAATCAATGGTTATTTTGACGTTTTTATTGATTGAAATAAGCTTGGAGCATGCTAGGGTTGAAGGGTAATCATGTTCATGCAAGCTTGATGTTAAAGTGTTGGATTTTGATTGTTTCATTTTTGATTTGGTCATCTTCTAACATATTTGTGTTTATGATGATGTTTTTGGTGATTTGAAATGAGTTGGGGTGAGTCCAAGTTGGCCATAAACTAAGGTTTTGGCATGTAATGTGTGGTTTGGATTAAATTAGTATCAAACTTGGTTTGTGTGTGTATTTCATTGAAAAATGATCTTTGTTGAATATGATTATGAAGTGAAATTGAATGTGGAGGTTTTGTATGATATTGGGATGGACCAAATCTTGTTTGCATGCTTTTAAGGAATAGTTTAAGTTGAGGATTTGTGTGAAAAGAGAAGGAAAAGCTAAATTAGTGAGGGCTGAAGATTTGAGAAAATGGGTCATAATTTGGAATTAAACTGGTAATGATCAGCCCACTGAAAAATCATGATTTTTGGTGGGTAGATATGCAGTATGTTAGCTTTTAAATTTCTTTTGAATCGCCTTAATCGGAGTTTTGTGAAAAACATTATGGTTGTTTTACGAAAACTACGCAGGTTAGATCAAAACTGACACACTTATGTTCTATCCTCATTTTGGGAACCCTGTTGTGAGAATCATATTTTGTGTTGTAAATGAAAGTTTTTCAAGACTTATTAATCTTTCCACGCTGGGGTTTTAAGCCTCCATTTGAGGTCAAGGATGAAAGTTAAGTTATGAATTTTTGAATTAAACTGACCCGCTTTAGTGCAAATTGGCCTATTATTGCAATTTTTGTGCAAGGTGTACTTGGTGAAAAATTTTGAAAAATTTTCTGTAGATTACCCATATTATTTTCGAATTTTTATAAGATTTCATAAATATTGGTTGAGTATTTTGAGTTTGGTGATTTTTGAAAGTATTTTTAGTGACTGTGTAAAAAGCAATAATAAAGATTGAGTGAGGTTGATCATGTACTCATTTTGTGTATTTTGAGCCAAGTAAGGTCATTTAAGGGAAAAATGAATATTTATGAACTTTCATGGAGTTTTTAGCTTGATTAATGAGAAAGAAGAAGACAAGTATACATTTTAGGAGCTTGTTTATGAGCTTTGAATCAATTATAAATTTTATAGAGAAAATACCAAATTTAGTGAGCTTAATAGCTTCTATTGAGGTCAATGACTCATTAGAGTGGAATTCTATATTTAATAAACTTGTGAATGAAATATGGAAAGTAGGGAGAATTTTTGACTCATAAGCCATATTTATCAAACCAAGTTATTGCAATTTATACTATTTTGAACCAAGATATCTCTCTCTTGGACTCAAATCTCTATTACTTACTCAATTCAGAATGTATCAAATGTATTTATCAAGCCAATCTAGTGTACTCGCTATTATCTTGAGCCAAGTTGTACATCAGTCTTAAATCCGTATTAGCAACCCATCTCAGAAAAAGCCAAAATCACTCTTCCATTTGGCACCATCAAGGCCTTTTCTATTGTAATCTCATTTATCTCATTGTGGTCTATTTTACTTTCATTTACTTTTTATCGGATTTACAATACCCAAGGTATGTATGCCATTTAATTATTCAGTTTCTATTACACATACTTTTACTTAATTATGTGAGTAAGGATCATTTACGTGACTATACGTACCTACAATGACATCTATGAAATAGAGTCGAGGCCTAGTTATCGTTTCCTGCTATGCATAAGTGCTATCAAGTTATGACATTTATATCAAGTCAGATGACATTTTTTAAAGACTTAAGGTACGTCCATTGCCTGTATCTTTAGAAAGCAGAACATGTTTATCAAGCTACAACTCTTAATGAGTTTATCAATGAATCAGTTTATATAGTGATTTGCCATTTAACTTGTGACCCCATCAGTTATCATCTATAGGGCGTCAGCCCATCATTTAACTACGCATTGTCAGGCCAACTCTTGATTGGTTTGGCAGGTATACACCTTTGTAGAGATCTTATCATTGCAAGGGGTTCACATCCAAATAATAATGAACAATTCAGTTTCATATTACTTTTATTTTCATTGTTATTGCAAACTAAATGAATTACAATAACGGGTACCCATCAACAGTATTTCTATGCTCATTTTACAATACAGGAATACATACACTGAGTTTTAGCCCACATTTTCGAATTGTTTTCATGTTTTTCATTTTAGGTGATGAAGTATCACATGTTTTTGCATTTAGCAATCCCTTTTGGATGTCATCAGATGCTCACAATGGATTCAGCATAGCCTGGATGTTGGGGTCGCCCTTAGGGTCAAGCTGGCTCTACATTCAATATACTTGTGTAGTGTGGAGTGCGAATTAGCACATGGTATGATTAAGTTGATTGTATTAAAGTTGAACTATTATAGACCTTGGTCTTAGAGTGTTTCAGTTTAATAGATATTGTGATTGTGAACATGAGTTGCAAGATTAAATGGTTTCAGTGAGCCTTGTTCTTATCTGGACGGCGGTATCACCTTCTATCATTAAGTCTTCCGTTGCAATTTTTCGTAAATCGTTTCATTAGCATTTTGGGGGTGTTGTAGCTGTGGTATCAGAGCTAAGCTATCAAGGTGTGTATGAATTATGTTGGACCAGCTAAATGAGCTATTGACTATAAGTTCATATATATGGGTATATATGGAGGAGCCATTTCCATTTGGGTTGCTCAATCATTTGGTAATATCCTGAGATTCGAGCATTAGCAAGGTCGAGTGTGGAACCATTTGGGTGACCTGTTAGTGAGGCACGCTCTCATTTATCTAGGAATTGTATTGCATGTTTCATTTCTCTCATTTGTTTAAATTTTTACAATCCTGTGCTCCGGGTTTGTAACCCATTGAGTTATGAACTCCGGTATGTGGCCATTGAGCTATAGAAGTGTTTCTCTCCATTTTAGCTATCTATTGTGAGGCTTTAAGCCGCGTTTTAGTTAGTTTTTAGGTAGAACTCTATCCATTTTGCCCTAGAATTTGAGAGTTTTATTGAGGTGTGTTAGCATACCTGATCTTGAGTACAGTGATGGTTGAGACCCGATGTGGCGCTGCCATTTGCAACTTCATAAGGGATCAATACAGTGTCAAGTTATAGTGTCAAGTTAGATGTAAACCTCTAGATGAGGAAATGCATTGTAGGGTAATATCTTTACAGTGAACTAGTATGAGATGAATGTTACAATGAATGCTTATGACTGATGATAATAGTTAGTAGCGTATGGTATGCTACTTGGCATTATATGGGTGGTACGAGTAAAATTAAGCTACTATTCTTGACATTAGGACCCACCGCATCAATGCTCCTATTACTTCCTATCATTGACTTATTTCTGCCCTAGTTACCTTGAATTGATGATTTATAAGATTATCTATCAACAACAGATGTCTTTTCCAAGAATGATTTGAGATCCGAATATCACACCTAAACCATGCAACCGTAGTTATCTTTTGCAAGAATACCCATTTATAGTAATTCTTGTAATTGTTTGCTTGTCTCATCTTCAAAACTCGATACTATCCAATATTGTTTAATCTCCCTTGTATTTCAACCCGATATTTCCTATTCACGTGATCTTCCATGTCTTTATAAACCCATTGTTAAATGTGTAATATATTTTTATTCGACTTTATATGGTTGTCAACATTCCAGTGCTCTCGACCTTCACCATCTTTATTTTATGATCATAAGAGTTGATTCACACATCTACCTTACATCTCATTTATTCATAATGATGGGCTCATATAACTTGTTTTGAATTCATAATGTAATTCAACTCTCTTCGGTGTGAGTGATTGCAATTGTCATAATCCCCTTACTATCTTTTCTTTGAACTTCAACTCCTATACATATATTTTACATTCTGATAAATAANNNTCCGCATTCTCTATTCAATCTTACCGTTGTACTTGAATTGACTTCGTATGAGTAAAGACATGTTCCTAATGTAGTTTACTCAATCTATTTATCTATCTATTGGCACTTTACTCGTCCAATCCATTTATCTATCCATGACACTTTGCTTGTCCAATCTATCTGTCTATCTGTTGCACTTTGCTTATCTAATTTATCTATCTATTTATTGCACATTGCTTGTCCAATCTATCTATTGTGCTTATCTTGTTACTTACGGCTATAAAGTCACCTAGTTGAAGCTCCATGGCTTGTCATCTTGTTTTCAAGTCATCAGTTAAAGCCAAGTATAACAGGACCACCTTTCTCCTTGGCTGATTATTTATTGGAGCCTTTATGATCCATATTTATCAGCCACAATTCTTGTGCCATCATATTTCAGAACTCATGATACACTTATGGTTATCTCTATTTTAACCACCCCATATTAATCCCTCCTTTATAAATCTTTTCTAGTCTCATTGTTTATTTCTTTTGTTCCTAATGACTCAATTGATTACCAATTCCATCATGTTCATCTCTAACCATGTTTATTCTAGCGTCTAATTCGGACTTAGAGCAGATCTTAGACTAATCTGATGATGGAAGATCATGTGGTGCATTAAGGCATCAGATGAGGATATTTTGATAAGGGCATAATCTTAAATAATGTCTAGCGGTATTAGAGTAAGTTAGAAGAAGCATCTAGAATAATGAGACAGCTCAAGTACATGCTAAGGTGACACAATGACTACACAAGAGTTATATGGTCAATTTGACCAAAGAACGAGACAATCAAAGTTCAGATGAGATATAAAGTATTCCAAAGTGCTTATCTAGTCAAGGGTGTCAGGAGACTGGATAACAAAGATAATTGAGTCCTCATTACATCGGGCATTATGAGACAGTAGAGTAAAGTACCTTCTCTGTAGTAACAAGTTTTTTTTTTGTTTTTTTGGGAAGAGAATATCAATATTTGAATTAAAGTAATCGGGCCAGTGAACTCACTGAGGATCTTGATACTTGACCATTGGATTAAGTAACTATGCACTTTAGGCTAATCATACCTTTTTGGAGGGAAGCAGTGAAAACCAACTACCCGTACTTGAATTGACATTGCATACATGATAAAAATCAAAAGTTTCTAGGAAGAAACTCTTTAAGGGGGGAAGACTGTAATAGCCCAACCCTAACCCATATTTATTTATTTAAATCATAAATATTTATTTAATTAATTATGTTTATTCATTTAATTAATCATGTTTATTGATTTAATCACCCATGTTTATTAGTTGAGCTAAATCATGATTATTAATTCAATTACACTCAATTTATATATTTACCGAATTACCTTATGCCATCTAAATTTTTCACGTTCGTTTATCATATTTAAACATCTCGGTCGGGGGATATATCATTTATTGGAAATTCAAATTTTATTGATTGATTAAATTTCTGATGAATCAATAGTAGGCCTTGATAGTTATGATTAAGTGTTAAATTATTTTCTACAATGTCATAAAATTTTAAGTTTTAGCTATACAAAACTTGGCCCAAATTCATTTATTTTGGCCCAATGCATTGGGCCCAAATTATGATCCAATTCCATTGGGCTCAAATTTTGATCCGACAATTTTAGTGCAATTAAATTGAGTTAATTATTATTATTTGTGCTTAATTTTTAGTAGCAAAAAGATATTTTGGGAAGGATTAATTTTCAGCCAAGTGAATGCAATGAGCTTGAGATCATTTTCCAACCAAGTCAACGAATAGGACCAAAACTTAGCTTGCTAGTAGCATTACTAATGGCTATATTTTGCATTAATCTTTGATTAGCAAAAAGCAACTTTTGGTCTCAATTTTTAGCCACATATTCAGCCGTACATAAGTATACCCCCATGCGATGAAATCATCAAAATATCACAAAACAAAAAAGAGGAAACAAGCTCTCTTATTTCTTCTCTTTCTACAGGCCAGGCAGCCCAGCCTCAACCACTGTTGCAGCCAGCTCCAACCAATTTTCGGCTAGTTTCCTGCTTCCTCCAACCCCCCCAAACCCCCTAGCACCTCTAGCCACCATCCTCCATCCTCAAACCATCAAATATCTCCTCTATCTCTACTTTTCTTCAAGTTTAACGTGAGTAACACTAAACTTGTCTCCTTGGATTTTTGGTTTTGATTCTTGTTTTGCTATTTATGATTATTGATCATGTTGGATCGATAGAATCAATGGTTATTTTGATGTTTTTATTGATTGAAATAAGCTTGGAGCATGCTAGGTTTAAGTGTAATCATGTTCATGCAAGCTTAATGTTTAAGTGTTGGATTTTGATTGTTTTAATGTTGATTTGGTATCTTCTAACCTATTGGTGTTTATGATGATGTTTTTGGTGATTTCAAATGAGTTGGAGTAAGTCAAGTTGTCCATGAACTAAGGATTTGGCATGTAATATATGATTTGTATTAAATTAGCATTAAGCTTGGTTTGTGTGCGTATTTGATTGAAAAATGATCTTTATTGGATATGATTATGAAATAAAATTTAGTGTGATGGTTTTTTAAGATGTTGGAATGGACCAAAGCTTGTTTACATGCTTTTAAGGAATGGTTTAAGTTGATGATTTGCGTGAAAAGAGAGGGAAAAGCTAAAATAGTGAGGCTGAAAATTTTAGAAAATAGGGCATAATTTGGGATTAAACTGGTAATGATCGCCCATTGAAAAATTATAATTCTGGTGCGTAAATAGGTCACTGTGTTAGCTTTCAAATGCCTTCTGAATCACCTTAATCTGAGTTCTGTGGACAAAGTTATGATCGTTTTACGAGAACTATGCAGGTTAGACTAAAACTGACACACTTGTGTTCTAACTATATTTTGGAAACCCTATTGTAGGAATCATGTTTTATGTTGTAATGTTTTATGTTGTAAATAAAAACTTTTTAGGACTTCTTAATATTTTCATTTTGGGATTTTAGGTCTCCATTTGAGGTCAAGGATGAAAGTTATGAATTTTTGAATTGAACTGACCTGCTTTGGTGTAAATTGGACTGTTATTGTAATATCTGTGCTGTGTATACTTGGAAAAAAGTTCTAAAATATTTACTATACGTTGCCCATATTATTTTCGAATTTATGATAAGATTTCATGAATTTGGGTTGAATATTTTGAGCTTGGTGATTTTTGGTGTTATTTTTAGTAATTGTGTAAAGAGCAATAATAAAGATCGAGTGAGATTAATTATGTACTCATTTTGTGTATTTTTGGCCAAGTAAGATCATCTAAGTGGGAAATAAATATTCATAGACTTTCATGGATTTTTTAGCTCGATTAATGAAAAAGAAGAAGACAACTATACATTTTGGGAGCTTGTTGATGAGCTTTCAATTAATTATGAATTTTACAAAGAAAATATCAAGTCTAGTGAGCTTAATAGCTTCTATTGAGTTCAATGACTTATTGGGGTGGAATTCTATATTTAATGGATTATGAATGAAATATGGGAAGTGGGGAGAATTTTTAATTCAGAAATCATATTTATCAGGCCAAATTATTACAGTTTATGCTATTTTGATCCAAGATATATCTCTCTTAGACTCAAACCTTATTACTTACTCAATTCAGAATGTATCAAATGTATTTATCAAGCCAATCTATTGTATTCGCTGTCATCTTGAACCAAGTTATACATCAATGAGTCTTAAATCCGTATCAGTAACCTGTTTCATAAAAAATCAAAATTACTCTCCCATTTGGCGCCATCATGGCCTTTTCCTTTGTAATCTCATTTATGTCATTATGGTCTATTTTACTTTCATGTACTTTATATTGGATTTACAATACTCGAGTTATGTATATCATTTAATTACTCAATTTCTACTATGCATACTTTTACCTACTCAATTATGTGAGTAAGGATCATTTACTGACAACACATAACTACAGCGGCATTTATGAAATCGAGTCGAGCCCTAGTTATTGTTTCCCATTATGCATAAGTGTTATCAAGTCATGACATTTATAGCAAGTCAGATGAAATTTTTAAAGACTCAAGGTACGTCCATTGCCTGTATTTTTAGAAAGCATAACATTTTTATCAAGTTACAACTCTTAATGAGTTTATCAATGAATCAGTTTATATAATGATTTGCCATTTAACTTGTGACCTCATCAGTTATCATCTATAGGATGTCAACCCATCATTTACCTTCGGGGCTTTAGGCCAACTCTTGGTCGGATTAGCAGGTGTACACTTATGTATAGATCATATCATTGCAAGGGGTTCACATCCAGATATTAATAAGCAATTCAGTTTCATATTACTTTTATTTTCACTGTTATTGCAAACTAAATGAAATTCAAAGGCAGGTACCCACCAACAGTGTTTCTATAGCTTGTGTTCCTTATTGATCAACTCATTTCCTATATGATTCATTGGGGGATGCTCATTGCATTATTAGGGTTTGGAGTGCTGGTCAACTTCATGGTTTGTTGGTGTCTTGTTGGCTACTCCCTAGTCATTTGGCTACATAGCTCCACATTACCCAAATTTATTACTCCACTCCTTTCCCTTAACACTTCCAGCCCACACTCTAGCCTATGTAAAGTCCTCTTAACTATTCTAAGCTTATTGCATTTTTAGTGATAGAGAACTTGAGTGTCTTGGCAAGCAAATGGTAGTCTGCATCTTTGGAATGAGTCTTGAGTGAATCTATACTGTATTTTAAAAAAATGAATGGGAGTGGTTCACCTTACCTAAAAGTGAGGTTCTACCGATCCATTTCGTTTTGATCAATTCCATGTGCTTGCATGACATGCTTTGTGATTCTTTGGGGGTGATAAAGTTTGATATCGAGCTTATGGCTATATAGTTCTTTAAAAATATCCATCTTCTCCTAATGTGGAAATGTCTTGTGTACTATTTAGGATTGCTATTTATTGATATTGTTGTTTGTGATGTGCTATCAGTTGCCTAACTGAAGGAGCTTATTACGTTTTTGAGTCCTAGATGCATCTCTCCTGATTGGTTTTCTCTATTGTTTGCTTGAGGACAAGTGAAGGTTTAAGCATGGATGAGAAGGCTATTATGGGGGCTAGGGTAGAATCTAAGAATCAACTCTTTGTTTCTCAAAATTTTGCATTAGATGTACTCATTATGATTTCGGTAAGATGAAATCTTTTGTTCGTGACTCGTCCCATTCTTGTCCCTCTAAATGCTTTACCTCTGGTAGAGAGAATAAGCAATCCCAAAAGACTTAATTGAAGCAGTGGAAGATGGCAAAAATTGAACTTCTACAGTAGAGGATACCATAATAATAAACATGGGGACAGCTGTAGAACCCAGATAAATTAAGCTAGGAAAATCCATAACTTCCGAAGAGCAAAAAGAATTCTTCACTCCTGAGAGCACTCAAAGATGTGTTCACTTGGTCTTACAAAGACATGCTAGGCATAGATCAAGATATTACTGAACATAAGAATCCTCTTTATCCAAATGTCAAACCAGTAAAGCAGAGTAAAGTCAGAGTGGGCTTGGAAGATAAAAGAAAAAGTACAAAAATAGCCAGATGTCGACTTTATTAAAGTTGCATAGTAGCCTTAATGGGTGGCTAACATAGTCCCAGCACCTAAGAAGGATGAGAAGGGAAGAATGTGTGTAGATTGTAGAGTCCTTAATAAGGTAAGTCGAAAGGGCGATTTTCCTTTGCCACATATAAATGTTCTGGTTGACAGCACTGCCGAAGATGCTCTCTTACCATTTACGGATTGGTATGCTCGATATAATTTGATCAAAATGGCCAATGAAGACATGAAAAACACGACCTTTATCACCCCCTAAGGAACCTATTGCTATATCGTGATGTCATTCATGTTGAAAAATGCTAAGGTAACATATCAAAGGACCGCCACTAGTTGACCTGATGCGCAAGGAAGTAGAAGTATTTGTGGATGATATTATTAAAAAATCTAGAGAATAGCGGGTTATGTCCCGACTCTTCACAAATTCTTTATAAGATTAAAGAAGTATAACAAGAATCTAATTCCATGTAAGTGTTAATTCCACAAAAGTGCGCATTTGAGGCCAGTTCTGGAAAATTATTAGGAGACATGGTGAGTCTAAGAGGAATTAAGGCTGATCCCTAGAAAATGAAAGCCATAGAGGAGATGTCTTCTCTAAAGATTTTAAAAAAAAAATTCATACAAGGATTTTTAGGACACCTGTAATACATCAGCTGCTTTATATCCAGGCTAACCATAGTATACGAGCCCATTTTCAAGAAATTAAAGGAAGGGTCAAGCCAGAATGGGATGCAGAGTGCTACAAAGCATTCAATTTGATCAAGGAGTACCTCTCTTATCTACCAGTGTTGGTTCCTCTGCCACTAGGCATCCCTCTTAGCCTATATCTCTCGACCACTGCAGCAACAATAGGTGTCATGCTAGCACAAAAGATTGAGGTAGAAGAAAGTGCAATTTACTATTTGTGTAAGAAATTGCTTGAATATGAAACTTAGTATTCTCCTTCAGAAAAGACTACCCTTGCCTTAATATGGGAATCCAAGAAGCTTAGACATTAGAGGTTAACCTATATAATATATGTAGTAGCACTTATGGATCCCATAAAAGACCTATTACAGCAACTAGTGATCAATGGTGAGGTAGCTAGGTAGACGGTTATTCTATTAGAATTTTACCTCCATTATATTCCATAGAAATCAATCAATTGACGGATTGTGTCCAACTTCTTTGCAAATTTATCAACAAAGGATCAAGAAAAAGAGACCTTCAATTCTCCTAACAAGGGGGTTCTCCAAGTGAAAGAAGACAACCCAATCACTGAGTATCTGCAGAAGGGGCACACAACTCGATCTCCATCAAAGTAGACTTTGACATTACCAATAACGTCATTAAGTATGTAGCGTGCACCCTCAAGTTGTAGCTACTATTGAAATAGCGGTGAAGAACGTTATGGTATATGGTAATTTCAACCTTATAATTATTCAAATATTACATAGATGGAAAGTGAGGTGTGATTCCTTAGAACCACACCAAAGAACTTTATGCACATTACCTACACGTACTTACCTTGTGAGAAGAATCAATTTGTTGATGCCTTGAAAAATTTAGCCTCAATGATTAATATTCTAAGCGACATCCATTCTATGTCATTTGTAGTGGAAAAAAGGGATATGCTCGTGCATTACTACGTAATAGAAGCATGCAATATTAACCTTCATGGTTGATATTGTGATATCTACTGCTACCTGACAAAGGAAGAATGTCTACATGGATCTTCCCCGACTGCACAATGAGTATTATTAAGAATGTTGGCTACACAATACTTTGACGATAAATGGAAGTTGTATAAAAAGACCAACACGGGTGTTAACTTACCTTGTGTTACTCATGAAGAGGGACGTGAGATAATGAAATAAGTCCATGGTTAGCTTAAAAGGTCCAACAAATGGGATACCACTGGACCATTATGGAGGCTAATTGTTATGCATACACAAGAAGATGACATAAATGTCAAGCCTACACTAACTTAAAACATCATCAGCCTTTTTTTTCATTCGACTAGCTTCTCTATGGTCCTTTTTGACTTGGGGAATTGACATTATTGAAATGATAACCCCTAAAGGAACTTGAGGGCATGAATATGTGCTTGTACCAATAGACTACTTCACAAAATGAGTGGAGGCAATTTCTTATGCCTATCCTACTTTAAAACATATGGCAAAGTTCATCATTAAGAACATTATGTACTGGTATGGGATGCCATATGAGTTAATAAGTGATTACGGAAGCCATTTTAAGAAGGAAGTGGCTTGCTTATTAGAAAAATACAAAATCCAACATCACAAATTTTCTTTGTTCGGATTACAAACAAATAGAGCTATCGAAGCAACTAACAAGAACATGCGGAGGATAATTGAGAAGATGGTTGAAAACCATAAAGACTGACCAGACGAGCTACCATTTACGCTGTGGGCATATCAAACCTCAATTCGGTCCTCGTCCACAACCATACCATATTCCTTAGTATATAAAATAAAGGCGGTACTCCCCATTTAAATAGCAATACCCTCACTGAGGGTATGATAGAAAATTAGATGCTAGAATAGGAATGGCCAAAGGGTTGATGTGAGGAGTTGACCAAGTTGGATGAAAGAAGACTACACCCATTTCACAATGTTCGAACAGGATCTCTACAGATACTAGGTTCGAACATCCAAGAAGGAGACATGGTGTTAAAAGAAATCCAAGCCCTAAATTAGGATCCAAGAGGAATATTTACACCCAATTAGTTAGGCCCATTCATCCTTAAAACCATTATACCAAGAAGAGCAGCAAAATTGATAAACCTAGATGAACAGGAACACGACCAATACACAAATCTTAATCAACCAAAAAAGTATTACCCTTAACTAGACCTGAAGAAGGCCCACAACAGGATCTCTACAGTTGCTAAATAATAGCTTATAATAGGCTCATAAGGCCTATGCTAGTCTCAAATAAGTGAGCTATGATGGCTTGATTCTGCATTATGAATGCATAGGAAGCCAAGTGATCTGGCTCAATTAATTATCACACTTTCTCCGTTTTCTTTAAAAAAACTTCTAAAAAGATAGAGGGGCTATAGAAGATCGCAGGAAACCTTGTGCTAGCCTAGTAGCCAAGGACACCCAAAACCTAGCCGAGCCCACAGTTGAGGGAAGCCGTCTAGTTCCATGAAGATTGGCCTACAAAAAGAGGAGCAAAAAGGAGAGAAGAAAAGTAAATAAATATAAACATAACATTTTTATTTCTTGTTCTTAATAATCAAAAAGCATACAACTTCAAGGCGAACTAAAAACATCATTTAAACTACGGGAAAGTAAAAACTTTATTTCATGTAAAGAGGAAAGCCTGATTCATCATCAATTTCTTCTCCTTTTTCACTCCGGGTTCTCTTTTATGGGGTAGGATTGTTGATTCTTTTCTTTCCAATCTAAGATAAGTCAACTTTTTCACTGTTTCGAAGCCCTATTGTTTTCCTTCTCCCAAAGAGCCTTTGTCCTCCCAGTATCACGCTCAGTTATCAACTCTATGTAGAATTTAAAAACATTGGTGTGGCAGCATTACTCTTCTAACTCTCTGGAGGGGTACAGTCCATTGTCGAAATGGTCTGTTGGTGATCACATTGTCTTAAAAGACCTCTAGCGAAGAAGTAGGTCGTTACTGTGAGACCAATAAGTCGCACGTATGCGCTGTGATCTCCATGGGTCATAACTCAATGAATGTTCCACTAGTAAACATTCTAGTGAATGAGTGGAGACCTCTCAAAAATGCTAACCCAATCTACAACAGGCTGGTCCTTAAAAAGTCTTTTTTGTTGGCAAAAAGGTGCCGCAAGATACGAATCCACATTCCGGGGAACAGCAACCAGCCTAAGATGCGCCAATAGTAAGATCTAGGAGAAAACACCAAAAACAAAGCAAATTAGTATAGACTTGGAAAACCTAGCCAGTTTCCAAGCTCCAAAATAGAAAAAAGCAAAAGAAAAGGAAAAGGTAGGCTAAAAACCAGGATTCGACTCATAGAAAACTTGGTTGGGCTCCTCACCAATAAGAAACAGGTAACACTACTAAAACAAAATAGGGGGAAACTAGTCTATTGGATCAACAGCCTCAACCTGAAGCAATAGAGGACTTCCTGAAAAAAATTAATCAGGATGACGGGAACGGGATTGAGGCAAAGGATAGTTTCAGCGAACACAAGAGCTATAGGAGTATTGTCACAATGAATGCCATTTGTTTTTATGGGAAGCACTATAGACAGGAAGGCACCTAAAAGGCAGAGTGTTATAGCCATATGCTTATGCAAGACTTCCAGTGCATAGCCATGTTCTTTCTTTAAATAAGCAATCAAAGACATAAAGTCCACTTCTTGATTAATCATGATAGAAGACACATACTCACAACTTAAGCCTAAAGGACGACAATATTAGGTAGATGGGTGTTGTGAACATAAAGGGACCATGGGATGACAACAAAGGGGAAATCCTAAAATAACACTAAATTCCTCAGCTAAAGGGCACAGTTCATGAGTTCTAACTCTGGAGACATGTAGTTATGGGTTTTGAAAGTTCACAATAGCTCGATGACAGCTCCAAGAGATTTTAACTTGATGAAAGCTAGAGAGGGTGCTTAACCTAATGTTCTTCAGTTCATGCTTATCTTGGGAGTTAATGGCAATCAGCCATAACGACAAGCTCCGCTCAAAAGGCGTGATAATTTTTTTATGAAAAGCTAAAACAACTTATGTAGAAAACATTAGATTCAAGTGAATTTTATAGTGCAGCAAGCTGAGTCCCAGTCAGTGTTGGATTGGGAACCTACACAGGTTCCTTTAGTAGTCCATGATTGTACAACCTCTTAGTAATATGCCAAACAAATTTTAAGTCAAAGTCGAATCTCAGAGATGCACAGAAAATGTATTGGGCTCTACACGGCTCGTAAAATTTTGCATTTTTTCCTCTTGCCTCCTAGTTGCATATTAAAAATATAATTAATAAAATCAGAGGACTTATTGCTCAGGACCACCACAAGCTCATTATACTTATGGTTGTTTTTTATTTATTTTTTCGATCCTTTTTTGGGAAGCGGGGGCTGAGTCTTACATTTTTTGCATAAAAAAGTTCAAATGCATTTTTAATAAATTGCATTACAAATCGGCATAACAGTATCATACCTAAGTCTAATAGGATAACTCTACTCATCATTCTAGAACCCCCTACTACTTCCATAAAATAAGTAGTTGGCACAATTTGACGCAAAGCTAGAACCAACTGAAGCGTAGCTTGTATCTATATTTGGACGGCAGCTGCCACCAAGAGCCCAGGAATGACGAGGAAGTTCGCTAAGCGTGGTCCCAAATGACTGTTTGCCATATAAGATTTGGCAACCGGAGGTCTTCCCGAGGTGGAGGCAATGGCAAAAGCATCCTAAGGATCATAGATTTGAAGGGGTTCAACTTCTGATGGAGAATCTAGATGGGTGTTGCTTCCTTAACACGAGAAGATTTTAGAATATCCCGTGCCCTCAAAGAAGGGTATCTTCTCGATCTGCAAGGCAAAGCTCGTCCAGCTTATTCCCCATGCCTTTTTTTAAGAAAGAAGAAGAATTACAAAAAAAAAAAGAGTACAATACCTCATTCGTCCGGGGATGACATCAAGTAAAAAGGTTTGCAAACGCCTTGGTCGCAAATGAAAATAGTGTACCATCACACTAGACTACTGGTAATTATACTGAAACAGGCAAGCGAACAGGCAAGTGCGGAAAATTGTTGGGTTAAAGAAGAGAAAGAAATGGACTTACTCTTATAAACGAGGGAGGAAATGGAAGTTTGGGGAACTTAGACTTTGGAACCAGTGGAATCTCTACACATTGCTCAGGTTCTCCTTCTAGCGTCGTATTGATGTATAAATTTGGCATTGGAACATTGACGACTATGCCCTAAAAAGTGGAAAGCAAGGTAAAAATGGCATCACTTAAATGTCAAATAAAATCAAGAAGCATGGGGTAATAGACTACTAAGTGGGTCATGACCCCCCTAAGATATGCCCCACGTTAACCCTCATGGTTGATGAAATCAATGCAATGACGGCCCACTTTCATCTCCGCCACATTTGCTAAAGATACCGTTCTAGTACAGGATGTAGAATGCAGGGGATCTGTTGGAACGTAAGGAGGGCATGGGTAGGGACTTTAGAGAAATACCCTTTCACCTAGATACTTAATAAAGTAGAAAGACCCTTCCATCAGGAATCACTACTAGGTGTAATATTGAGTGGCCTCGATTCAAGAGGGATCGTGTGAGCACCCCCCGGGTGGAAGTTAGCCTACAAAGCACTAGTGTCACACCAATGTATGAAGAGTAATAAGCAAAACCAGATATCAGACTGTGGTTAAGTCATTTATAGCCTTCTGAAGATGCCGCAAACTTCCTGAGTAAAACTTCTATTAAATTCAAATATCTTTCATCCATGAAAGCATCACTGGAAAAGGGGTAAGTTCCTAAGGTCCAGATGATTGCTATGAAAAGTATTCATAGAACTAAAGCAATAAAAAAAAATGAAAAAATGACAGGAGTTTGAAAATGAAAAGTGGAGTAGAATAGTTATGAGATTATTATGTTAATTATCCTCCAGAGACCACCTAAACACAAGCTAGAATTCTTTTTGCCTTACATTATATAGTCTTTCGTGCTCCATTCCAATGCAACAAATATGACTGGTGTATGTAGCCACTACCTAATTCTAGTTCCTTACTTTATTTAAATCAATCAGGTTAACCAAGTAATGAAAGTAGCAATGGTTACCTAGTTCAGCAAGAATAGTGGTGCTAAGGAGAAGGGCTGAAATGATATGAGATTGCTGGCCAGGTGTTTGTGCAACCCAGCTAGCATCATCCAGCTTTAGTATGAAATGAGTAGTGTACTAAAAGCTACCCCATGAGGTATGTTCCCTATGATGGGCCTAAAAGATAAAAAAGGCAAGCCCAATCATAATAAAAGTCTTCTTGATACAATAAGGGGTGGCCAAAAAATCCAAGCCATGTTAACAAAGCAAAATTAAATAGGTGGATAGTCGTCTCCCTAAATCACAAATGGAGAGTGTTAGTAGTATCCCAAAATCTTTCAGTTATCCCATCAGTGATATAGCAATTAGTCCATTAGGAAATTCCTTCAAAGGTCGAATAGAAAGATCTAAAGCCAAGTTCTCCAAAATAGTTTGGAGTTGGATTCCCCTATGCTTGATGTCGGTTATGAACTTCTTAGGGGCACCTCCTGATAAGATGATCTTAAAAAGGGAAAGAAAATTAAACAATAGGATTTGACAAACAAAAGAAAGAACACAGAAGAAGAACTTTCACCTTTTTAGTAGTGGCTTGGCTCGAGACATGGCATTTAATCTAAACTAGAAGATCAACACCATCCTAAGCCTCAACATGTATCCATTCCCTTTCAATAATGAACTCTTGTGCAAGCCTTTCTTGATGGGATTGAGAAGGAGGATGAGCTCTTCTCAAACTCATGCTTAAAAGCACTTGAAAGTGGTGAAAGGGAAGAGAAGAATGATTGAGGGCTAAATTGAACACTTTACAGGGAAAGTAATTTATAGGTAAATAAATATGAAAGAAGCCCAAGGGGAACCCAGTTGGGTTCCCAACAACTCACATGGGCATCTTCCTTCTACAAAGAGCAAAGGGTACACAAACAAGAAAGGAAGAAACAAGGGGATGCCAAGCCTGAGGATCCGATCGAGTTCTCTACCCCTAACATAGGTATATTCCCTTCATAAAGAGCTAAAGTACTTAGGTAAAAGGAAGAAATCAAGAAAAGGAGATAAGAAAGAAGGGCTCGATCGAGATCTCTCAGCACATAGGAACCTCTAATCACCAAAAGAATAGAAGCCACAACAAGAATAGAAGCATGCAAGCAAAGACAGATAAGCTAGACCAAGAAAAGTGATTAATAAAACCTGTCCAGGTGCCCACCACCATGTGCTCATGTCTCTTTTGGAAAACTCAAAAGAAGAAGCCATAACAAAGGGATCCAATGGAGAATCTGCACCCATGATCATCCAAAGAATACATGCAATCTTAAGGATATATTATGAAAGCATCTCAAAATATTCATTAAAGTTACAAGCTAATACTGATGGTTCCCGACATAATAGGATATTTGATCACAAGTTTACTACATTGGCAAAATGTCTGCTACTCCCACAATAAGAAACTTATTAATCTAAGGAAAGGATATAATCACCACAACTTTACTGGATCAGCAAAGGGTTCGCTGCTCTACCAGAATGAAAACCCGCTAATTGAGCAAAAGGATAAAATTATCACATGTTTGCTAGATCAGCAAAAGGCCCACTGCTCTGACAATAAGGAAACCTACTAATCTAGCAAAATGATAAAATCATTAGAATTTTGCTAGACTGGCAAAAAGCCCACTGTTGTGGCGATAAGAAACCCCGCTAATCCAGTGAAAGGATAAATTCATCATAAGTTTGCCAGACCAGCAAAAGGCCTGCTACTCCAACAGTAAGAAAACCTACTAATCTGGCGAATTGATAAATTCAACACAAATTTGCCGGACTGGCAACAGGTCCACTGCTTCGACGATATGGAAACCTACTAATCCAGCGAAAGCATAAATCTATCACAAGTTTGCTTGACGCAAAAGGTTAGTTGCTCTAGTGATAAGGAAACCTTCTAATCCGACGAAAGGATACATTCATTACAAGTTTACTAGACTGGCATAAGGTCAGTGAAAGGATAAAAACATGCTAACTCCCGACACAATGGGACATTGCCAAGCCACCGTGATGTGAAAGTTGCCACACGCCAAGTCCTATGGCCCCTAGCAGCCAGGCTTGGAGATTACATAGCTAGCTAGACAACTACAAGTAGTAACTATTACTTTGACCTTCAACTTACTACAGCTCGGCCAAATTGTGGTTTAATTGTAGATGCCTAAAAATGGTATCTTATTGAAAAAATCCCAACGATGAAATTATTAACCCAATTTGAGTTTTGGGGGCCCAACAAAGTTGTGATCTAAAAGGAAAAAGAAAAGACAAATCGATTCTGCAGGCAAAACTATCCTAATGAGCAAATCTCAGAGAAAACCCAGTGGGTTCATTATAAAGAGGACCCACCTGGGTTTTGGTTTTCCGTTTCACTATGGCCCATTCTTATTAAGCTAGTCAGACAGAGCCCCACTAGAATTACATTTGTTTGTCTAATTGCACTGATTTGAATTAATTTGTATTAACTAGAGTTTTAATTTATCGAGTCAGTGTGTTTAAATTAATCCTCAGTGTGTTTAAATTAATCCTATTGGAATAAGACTTGGTTTCCCTTTCTTAAACTAATTCACATAGCTTCCTCAACTATTACACAAAGGGGGCTAACCCTTTGGTTGAGGACATGAGAAAAATCATGAGAGCGACACGTTGCTCCAAAATTATCAAGAGTTACAACTAAAGTGAGAAAACAAGAGGAGATCATTAGGATTCTTTTTCTAGGAGTGAGAACCAGTACTTCGGGAAAGTATACATCGATTTAAAAAAGCGTTAGTCGGATGAGTTTCTGGGAGAGCATTCAAATATGGCTATCCGGAGGGAGTACTTTACTGTCCACTTCTCTTTCATTTTCATTTCTTTTCACTTAGTTTGGTTGATTATAGTTTGGCAAAGATGTAACATTTGATTAGTTTCATCCCGGCCCACTGGAATAATTTGAACGGTTTGCCTTTTACTTACTTTTGGATGAACATTGTGTTTGATTTTATATGAATGATTCTAATCTATTGCGTAAACGTAAGTTAGTATAACTTAGTGTTAATTTCTCGTGTTGCTTAGTGATGATGGGCGGTGATGAGATGCATGTTATCACATCACCGTACTATCGCCCCTAGATTTAGAGCCTCAGTTCAAGGCCAAGGAGTTAGGATGATCTCCACACCAAGGATTGCTTGGGGGCCTTTCTTAAACCCTCTTGAAGTAACATCAATTTATCCCTTTAGTTGCCCCTATTGATATAATTTGCTTCAAAGGTTAATACATTTTCTAAGTTTTTGCTACAACTCGTTAGCGACTCTATTATTTAAGAGTGAGATACTTTTTCTTGATTATTTCATCTACTTCTGATTTCTCCATTGTTGGAATTAGAGGGGAGGGGCACATTCGAATCTTGTTAGTTTTGTTTCGACCAGGATAGGGGTTTAGAACTAGCCTAGGAATTTGCTCAAGTTCGAGATTCTGGGCGAGATTGACAAAACTAACAAGGCTCGTGGTAGAACACTAGTTTTGGTCCTACCCAGGGAACCCAACCAGCTTTCGTGGTTAGGGCCAGGGACCAGTTTTTCGAGATATAGCAATCTTCTTCAGCCGGTCGATTTTTAAAAAAAGTAAAAAAATTAAATCTGCTTCTAAAAATATATAAAGTACCTAGCACATAAGTTTGACCATTCGTGGGGGATTGCACCTTCGGGGAGGTGGATCCTTATAGTTGTCTAGCATCTAGAGTTGTGGTGGCATCTTCTGCTATCGTCCTTTGTTGCCATCAGGCAGTATGTACCTGACAACCATAGGCAATGACCCATTCTCTCTATATGTAGAGTTTGATA
>NCQV01006475.1:0-10925 GCA_002740545.1 Lophocereus schottii | reverse complement strand
GTAAATTTACCGTTCAACAGCTGTGTGAGTCTATTCTATGATCAACTTTAGTACTGTTCTAGTTGATCTCAAAATGGGTGCTTGTGATCCTTCGGACTCTTCCTTTGTCAATGATGATCCCCTCATGTCTTTGGAAGACAATAAGAAGAACATGGAGGAGGATTTGGACAATAGCTTTCTAGATCTCGAAAATATTGAAGGCACTATAATGATTTGAAACCTTCTAACAAGCATAAGGTTAACGAGGACCGTGAAGAGTTCTTCTCCTATACCAACTAACGTTAGTTACTAGTGCTTATGACATCATCGCTGTGAAATATTGGCTTTATGTTTGTTATATTTGGCTTGTTTTTACCTTTTCCCTTTCTCTTTTAAGGAGGTTGCTTTGGATAAGTGCTCGTGTTACTTTAGGTAGTAAGATTTATAGACACTTAAGTAATTATAGCTCTTTCTTCTGTGTTGCATGAGGGGCTACGGTGATGTGCTCTAAGGTTATTTACTCTATTAATATTATTACCATCCCTGCTTTGTGGTTTCTCTATTCTGTGTTGTGTACTTTTTTCTGCCATTGGGTTTGGAGCAATTTTTACTACCTCGTTAAGATTCGTACCCCCACTTTATTAGAGTAGAATTTATCATATATTACATTAATATTTTTTGATATTATTTATTCACACATCCCTCTTCTAAACCTAGTTGAATTGCACCAATTTCTTAGTGGCCGGGAAAAATGGGCATAGGCGGCCAATAGAGTATAAAAGGCCACAGCATGTATCAAACCAAAAGCAAGCGAATGAAATATTTTTCCTCTCTATCATATGAATTCCTTCGCTATTTAACATTGTATTTGAGCCTTGAGGCTTATCACAAAATCCTAAACCCTAATTCAAACAACCATGGGAGGTAAAAAATTTATCATCGAGAATCACTCCCCTTATTTCTTGTATCCCTTAGAGGGACCTGGAGTATTGATTACTGCAGTAATCTTTGATGGGAAAAACTATGATTTATGGGAAAACGTGGTTAGAACTGCCCTAAGAGCCAAAAATCAATTAGGGTTTACTAAAGAAAACAACTTAACAATGAGGAGATGACCCATTAGAATTGCAAGCATGGGAGATGACTAATTCTATGATCTGTTCATGGGTACTAAACGTCATCGAACCTAAGCTTAGGACTAGTATAGCCTATATTGAAATTGCAGAACTTAGGTGGAAAAACCTTAAACAGTGATACTCAGTCTCTAACACCCCAAAAATCCATCAACTTAAGACTAAACTTGCCGAGTGCAAGCAAAAGGGTTTAGAGGTTGTAGAATTTTATTCCAAACTTATGGGATTACGGAGTGACTTAGAAAATCAAGTAAGGCTACCACAACGTACATGCGGTAAGTGTGAGTGTGATTTAGGCGAAAAATTGATGAAGATGGTGGAAGAAGAAAATGCCCATCAATTTTTGATGGGTTTGAATGATGAAATTTATTCCAATATTAGAGGCCAAATACTTGCTATAGATCCTTTACCTCCCTTGATAAAATCTTTAACATAGTGCATCAAGAAGAAAATCACAAGCATCTTATGATGGAAAGAGATGATTGGGTTGGGGGAGCTGCTGCATTTGCTATATCTAGGAAAATTACAGATAGTGATAAACTGACCTACAAACATTGTGGCAAGTTCAGTCATACCGAAGTAAATTATTTTGAGGTGATTGGTTATCCACCGGGATGGAGTTCCCATGGATGTGGTAAAGGACGACGAGCAGCCAGAGGGGGCCGTGGAGGTCGTCCTAGCGACGGTCATGGGAGAGGACCCAGCCGAGAGGTAGCCCATAATGCGGCCACGGTGGCCACTACCCAGTCTTCGTCCGAAAGTTAGCCAGTAGCAACAGAAAGTGCGACGGCTGTGATTTCAGGCTTGACAAGTGAGCAAACTCAGGGTCTCTTGGCTCTCCTTGACACACCAAAGAATGGGGGTGAGAAGTTATTCGGTAACACTAATTAGATGCTTGATAGCGGGGCATCCATTCATATGACAGGTGATGAAAATTTATTGGTAAAACCGGAAAACATAAGACCAGTACTTATTGATCTTCCCAATGGTACTCAAACAGTACCGACTAAGCAAGGACGTGTAGCCTTCAGAGAAAGTTTTAACATAAGTAAAGTGTTATTTGTGCCCAATTTGAGTTGTAAACTTGTATCTGTTGTAAAACTTAGCAATGAATTAGATTATAGTGTGACATTTTTTGGTGATTCATGTGTATTGCAGGACTGCACTTCAAGGATGCCAATTGGTGTGGGTTGGCAAAGAGATGGGGTCTACTGTCTTAGCGAGGCACTAGTGGAGTTTCAAAGTAATGCTGTTAGAACGAGAGAGCTTTGGCACAAAAGAATGGGTTATCCATCAAGTGAAGTTATGTCCTTGTTTGCAAAAGATTGAGACTTTTCAGATTATGTCAAAAGTAAGAATAGTATGTGTGATGTTTGTTATCGAGCAAAACAAAGTAGAATACAATTTCGTGTTAGTGATAATAAAGCCAATGATATATTCAAAATTCTTCATTGTGATATATGGGGACCCTATCGCGAGTCTTCATCATGTGGAGCCTCCTATTTTTTAACATTGGTTGATGATGCTAGTAGGGAGTTTGGCCATATTTAATGAAGAAAAAAAGTGAGGTTGGAACCTTACTTAAGGGCTTTGTTTCTATGGTTCAAAACCAATTTGGTAAGCAAGTCAAGATAGTGAGAACAGATGACGGGAGTGAGTTTAAATCTGGGGCCATGAAGAGTTTCTACCATAAAAAAGGGATCATACACCAAACAAGTAGCGTGGATACTCAATAAAATAGAAGAGTAGAATGCAAGCATCGACATATCCTTAATGTGGCTAGGGCTCTTCGATTTCAAGCCAATCTACCTTTGACGCTTTGGGGTGAATGTGTGTTAACTGCGGCCTATTTAATCAATCGAACACCAACGAAGCCCTTGAATGGAAAGACTCCATATGAGATGCTCTTCAATCAAAAGCCCTCATATGATCATCTAAAGGTCTTCAGGAGCTTATGTTATGCTTACAATTGATTAAGGGGACATGATAAATTTGCGTCAAGAAGTCAGAAGTGTATTTTCGTGGGATATCCTCCTAGGAAAAAGGCATGGAAGTTGTTTGATCTTGATAACATTGAATTTTTTGAGAGTCGGGATTTCGTAGTTTATGAAAATACATTCCCTTTCTAAGATGAGCAAGCAAGAGACAACATCAGTACAACCAAGAAAATTTCTCATCCTCAGCCCACTGACTTTTGTAATCTGCCTGTCCATCTTGAGGAACACTTGACCCAGCCGATGAGTTTTCTCATTGAACCTGACGCAAGAGAGGAGAGTTCTTCTAGGCCTGAGGCTACAGAGCCCAATCCAGAGAGACTGACTCTTTTTGCTGAGCCCAAAAGTGCCACTCAGGCAGCTGATCTAGGCCAGCAGCCCACTGCCGACCAACCTTTCTCCTCAGCGGCCCCAACTGCCCAGCCCGTTACAACGGATATTGGGCGCAGCAGGGCCTAACGTGTGTGCCAACCTCCAGCTTGCTTTGATAATTTTTTGTTCTATAATAATCGATCTACTGACCCCATCTCTACTGCTGAACCGCGCTAGAAGATATCCTTAGGTACGTAACACCCATTAAAAAATTATGTCACATTTACAAAATTTTCTCCTTCTCACCAACAATTTTTAGTTGCTATTACTAAAGTGGTGGAACCTTGATTTTATCATGAAGCAGTACAGGGTGCCAAGTGGAGATAGGCCATGGCAGAAGAAATTAGTGCCCTAGAGAAAAATGGGATATGGACCATTGAAATCCTCCCATCAGGGAAGAAGCTCGTTAGCTGCAAGTGGGTTTATCGAGTTAAATATCGCTCTGATGGTACCATTGAGTGATATAAGGCTCGCCTGGTGATTCTAGGTGATTATCAAGTTGAAGGTTTCGACTTTCATGAAACTTTTGCACCAGTCGCTAAGATGACAAGCGTCCGGTGTTTCCTAGCAGTAGCAGTAGTAATAGCAAATGGTTGGGAACTGCATCAAATAGGTGTAAATAACGCATTTTTGTATGAGGATCTAGATGAAGAAGTTTATATGAAATTGCCTCCAGGCTTCAAGTGCCAAGGTGAGGATCAGGTGTGTTGCCTAAAGAAATCTCTTTTTGGCCTTTATCAAGCTCCCATGCAATGGTTTGCCAAGCTCTCCTCAAAACTCTGAGTGTGGATTTGTGCGCTTCTACACAGACTACTACTTATTTACTTTCGCAAAGGTGACATCTTGATGGCTCTCTTAGTCTACATTGATGATATTGTGCTCACTGGTAATGATACTGACGCATGCAAACAATTCAAAGTTTATGTCAGCACATGCTTCAGTATTAAAGATCTGGGTCTCTAAAGTACTTCTTGGGTATTGAAGTTGCTCGAGGTCCACAAGGTCTTTTCTTATGCCAACGGAAGTATGCTTTGGAAATTATCGACGAATGTGGTCTCTTGGGAGCCAAACCTGTTGATTTTCCAATAGAAGAACATCACAAACTTGCCTTAGCAAGTGGACATCTCCTGCCAGATCCCAGCAGATACCGCAGACTCATTGGTAGACTGATATATCTCACTATTACAAGGCCTAATATTACTTATGTGGTTCACATATTATCTAGATTCATGCAAGCTCCTCGCCTACAGCATATGGATGCTGTGAGACGAGTACTTCGCTACTTGGAAGGAACCTCGGGTTAGGGTATCTTATTGAGGGAAAACAATAATTTGCAACTTGTTGGGTATTGTGACTCAGATTGGGGCACATGTCCTCTATCTCGCAAATCACTCACAGGTGATCTTGTCATGCGTGGCAGTTCACCAATTTTCTAGAAGAGCAAGAAACAAATCATAGTATCTCACTCCTCAGCTGAAGCTGAATACCGATTTATGGCCTTTGCTACAAGTGAATTGATATGGATTCGATCCTTCCTAGCAGCCTTGGGCATCTTTCTCCCTTTTATGACGGTTTATTGTGATAGCCAAGCTACTTGGCATATAGCGTGCAATCCAATGTTCTATGAAAGAACAAAGCACATTAAAATCAACTGTCACTTTATCCAAGAAAAGCTAGAAGCTGGAATCCTAACGCTCTCACGTGTTGGCACCAAGAATCAGTCCACTGACATCTTCACCAAAGCTCTGGATAAAGCGCAGTTTCAATTTCTTAAAGACAAGTTGGACATTGTTAACTTACATGCTCTAACTTGAGGGGGGTATTAGATTAGAATTTATCATATATTATATCAAAATTTTTGGATATTATTTATTCAGACATCCCTCTCCTAAACCTAGTTGAATTGCACCAATTCCTTCATGAGCAAGATAGGCATAGGCGGCCAATAGAGTGTAAAAGGCCATGGCATGTATCAAACCAAAAGCAAGCGAATGAAATATTTTTCCTCTCTATCATATGAATTCCTTTGCTATTTAACACTTGTCTTCACTATTTCCTCTATGCGAGGAGAGCTTCCTTAGAATGTGTGTTATTGTGGTTGGTAGCTATAGCCATTGGAGAATCCTTGGACTCCATTTGAAGTCAAGGATGTTATTGGCAGTGACATGACCACTCCTATTGAGACTAGTAATTTCAAACCCCCTCCCCCACAGTTGAACAATTGCAGTTTGTCTTTATTAATTATCTCACTTAATCTATTTTCTTATTTGTAATAAGATGTCTAATTTGACTTTGAATCATATTGGTTATACTAGATAAATTATCAGGGATCACATATCACAAACGAGATTTGAAAAACCCCAAAGGAGGAATGATGACTCAATTGGACTATGTCCCCGAGACATTTCATTGGATTTTGTTACAAAGGCTGTTAGGCCTGTAAGAGTCAAAATGTATGAGTTGCTATTGTTTTCTGTCTATAAATTAATGTATATGTGCAAATTAGGATTCGTATGTTTGAAAATGTGTATGCTTATTATCCCTTGATAGAATGGTGAGTGAACCACCAATTGATGTTGACGATTCCAAGATTAAATTATGAACCAAGCCTTTTGGGGATAGAACTACATACATAGATTATATTGAATTGACCACAATCCAAATGGTCGACACTAGTTATCATTATTTGAGAAAGTATTTTATAAGATCCTCTTTACTAAAGGAAACGTCAACTCATAGTGATGTTTGTAAATTCCATCACTTAGATGCTTGAAAATCGCTTTTTATAGAGATCTCAAAAGAGCACAGTGCTTCATCAATGCTTAATTATTAATTGATGATAATGAGCTCGAATTTTCATAGAGAAAAACAGAGAAAATCATCGATTAAATCTGGTATGTGACTAACATGGATCAATTCCATTCCTCATTGAAACAATGGTTAATAACACCAATGGCTCCAAAATAGGTAGAAAGCTGACTTTGATTAACTTGCACTAATACCCTCAGTAAATCATGCTGGAGGAATCATGACATTATGTAACAATGATAATCATCAAGTTCATGTTCTTGGGAAAAAAGATCACATTGTTTAACTTTACATAAAAGATGAACCATCCAATCATTATTCCATAGTTTTTGGAGTCTAACTATGCCCTACCCACCCTACCCAAGCATGAGATAAATAAACCCTGTAGGCAAAACCCCTATTGCTCAATGTCATCTTTGACGTTTTACAGGTGGGCGGGTTACGTGGGTGCAACAGCCAAAAAATTTTAAATATCGAAATTTATGGGAAAAATAAAAAAAAGGTATATATATTATTTAGTTTGCATATAAAATAGGAAACCGTCCATGCTCTAGTGGTGTGAGGCACTTGGATGTTGCTTATGCAGGGGGATGGGTTACATGTTCAGGTTAGTATAATTGTAGTTTTTTGGCTCTTTTTAAAATAAGAGACATATTATTTGCCTATATATTATTTAGTTTGCATAAAGAATAGGAAGCGGTCAGTACTTGAGTGGTGTGAGACTCTTTGATGTTGTTTGTGTGGGGGTGTAGGTCATGTGTTCTACCGGCTATAATTCCCATTATACAGTTTTTCTTGAGATAAGATACATATTGTTTGCGTACATATTTTTTCTCATTAAAAAACAATAGAAAATGTATTAAAAAAATTACAGAGCAATTTAAACAAAAATTAGTTGCACTGTTTCGTATAAATTGACATCACAGAGTTTGAACCCTGGCACTGCCACTGCTTCTACGATGCATGATTTTAATGGACTCGTATTGCCAAAAGATAAAGCAGGAGGCACCACAATGACGAATGATAATATCATGCCAATGCCTGGTTTTTTGTCTAATATTAACGCTGAAAATATGCCAATGACTGGCAACCTTTTTACTTAGAAACAATTTATCCAGGGCAATCTCGTATATGAAAGACTTGACTGGGCAATAGATTGGGTTGATTGGATTTACGCCTTGTAGAATGCAAAATTTGCTAGCCAACTAAGACCTACCACGTGGAAAGAAATAAATACTTTTATTTTTGGCCAACTGCAGCACGCCACGTGTTAAATTAATTACGACATTCTATTAAATATTAAATACTTATCAGAAATGTATGCGCCAATTAAAAAGTGTCATGTGGCAGGAATGATGCAGAAAATAAATGATTATTTCTTTTAGTAGAGATAAGGAGAAAAACTCTAACTTCAACTTCTCCATAAAAAGAGAGCTACCGCTTCGCATTTAGGGTTTGACATTTTAGATGAACTCACAAGAGTTCAAGACCTTTCTCTGGAAGAAGTCAACAAGTACTTCAAATACGTGTCGTTTATGCGAGGAGATTAAACTCATATCTTGATTGAAATTAAACCTCTTAGACCTTCTCTTAATATCAAATTCATTCAAGTCTATTTAACGAGATTGAATCAGAGGATTTATTACACTTGTTTTTGTACCAACTATACAGAGATTGCACCCATTTTTTGATATAAATACAAAAATTCAATTTGTTACTCAATTTCTTATCTAATTTATTGCAGTCTCGAAATTTGTGTTTACAAATTTTTAGCACTCTCGGTGAGACATTCTCTGCCTCTCATATCTTTCTCCAAACCATGAACTGTACATTCCCTCGAAGACGATATGGCCCCTAAGAACGTCATCCCTCAACCTTCAAGGAAAGTTGTCCGATCCACATCTCAAGGATCAACAATCGCTAGCATTACATCTAGCGGAGTCATGACTAAAAGTATGGCAAAAGCTGCTGCTGTGATTGCTATAAAACAATTAGTTGGGACTGTCCCATTACAGTCTCGTAAGATCCCAAGCCTTGACTCGAACTTACCTAAAGGAGTTAACAAAGTCACTTCGCGTCCTTCGAAGCAAAGATTTGTTGCTGGCTTCAAAATACATCAAACAATTCCTTAAGGGATGGATGAGCTCTAAACTCAGGCGAACCCCACCGTCCAACCCTTCGACGAAGAAGATCATGGCTATACCAGTACTGACTCCTCACGGGCATCGCCAAGAGAGTTAGTCATTGAATTGGAGACCAAATGCTCCAATTATGTCATTATGCTAGCCATGGTGATGGAGGCGACCTATATAGAAGAACAGCTCGCAAATACGAAAGCAACATTGGAGAGGCTCGCTAAGGAAAGTCTAGAGAAAGATGCTCAAATCAAGCATCAAAGTGAGCAGATTGCTACTCCAATGAACAATTTGGGAAAGTGACTATTCGAATCCTCTAGCAAAGGCTCGGGTGGCGAAGAGTCTAACAAGGAGTCTAACTACTGCAAAGACTCTGATGACGAGCGCATAAAAAAGAAGGAATCCCCATTTGGGTCAATGTTTGTTGAACAGATTCAAAGCCTAATCGCGAATGCTGTTAAGGCTCAATTGGAGGGAGGACCTCGCAAGACGCATTTGTACACAAAGCCTTATACGAAAAGGATTGATGTCCTTCGTATGCCTCATGGATACCAGCCCCCTAAATTCAACTAATTTGATGGTAAGCGTAATCCCTAACAGCACATCGCTCACTTTATTGAGATATGCAGCAATGTTGGCATCGAGGGAGATAGGTTGGTGAAGCAGTTTGTTCGATCTTTCAAAGGGATTGCCTTCGATTAGTATACAGACCTAGAGCCCGAGTCTATTAATAGTAGGGAATAAATGGAACATGAATTCCTCAACAGGTTCTATAGTACTTAGCGCATTGTTAGTATGACGGAGGTGATAAATACTAAGCAGTGGAAGGATGAACCAATCCTTGATTACATCAATCGCTGGAGATCTCTTAGCCTTGAATGCAAAGATCGTTTGTCCGAGACCTCTACTGTCAACGTGGTGCTCAGGGCATGGAGTGGGACCTACTTTATGCCTTGTAGATGAGCAAGCTTAGGACCTTTCGAGAGCTAGCTACAAAGGCACATGACATGGAAATGATGATAGCAAATCATCGCAGCAAGCCGTCCTCTTCACATGAGTTCAAAAAGGACAAAAGGTGATTCTAAGAAGAAATCTCAGCCTCAAAGGCTTCAAAAAAGGAAACAATGACTGTTTCCACTGAAGAGTCCATGANNNNTTCAGGGAAGTCTAGGTCAGAGGGGAAGAAAACTTCATTCTCTAAAGAGGCAACAAAGAAGCGCCCCATATTGAAGGAACTTCAAGAGAGGAAGTACCCATTCCCTAATTTAGACTTATCAGGAATGTTGGATGACTTGCTTAAAAACAAGATCATCGAACTCCCTGAACCTAAGCGACCAAAAGAAGCTGGAAGGACAAGTGACTCGAAGTACTGTCGTTATCACAAGGTTATTAGCCATCCTTTAGAGAAATGCATTACTCTCAAAGAGCGTATCATGCAGCTGGCCAAAGATGGGAGGATCATACTAGACTTGGACAAAACTGCTGAAGCCAACTACATCGGCGCTCAATTAGAGTCATCGCCTTTACGATGAGAAAGTTATACCCAACTCCACCAAGAGAAAAGATATTATCTGACTCCTGCGCTAAGGATGGAGTTATTCATAATTCAGTTTCGAAGTCTAGAGCTGGTTGTTGTGCCGTTGATGGTACAAACTCCTCCTATAGAGATCAAGCCCACTGTCGATATCCCGGAGGATGATAAAGAGTGGTGGGCCCCTATTATTCGGTGAAGGCCCAAGAACCAAAGGCGAGACCAACGACTACCCCTATGCCATAGGAAGAGACAAGGGAGGAAAAAGAAACCTCAGCATGGGAGAAGTAGGAAGAGTCTGAGAACAAATAAGAAGCAGGACATTCAACCTGTAGATCTACTTGAGCAAGAACCGCTTACTCCTGTCACGTTGGAAGAGTTCTTCCCAGTTGGCTTTTTTGATAAAGTCACTGTTAACATGACCTCATGTACTGAGCTTGAAGATGAAGAAGATAGAGAACAGGAAAAATTGGAAAATTCTCCAAAAGGAGATGATAAAACTCTAATTGTCTTAGAGGCTTTACCAGCGCACTTGGATTGGAGGCAAATCTTTCGCTTACCAGAAGAGATGCATCAGTGTGTTGCCACCGCCCTGCACCACCCAGAACTTTATGCTGACAAGGTTGGGAACATTGAAGAATCCTCGAAAGGCCTTGCCTAGTATGCCACTTGCAACACGGTTATCACTTTGACTGATGACGACTTATTGTTAGGCTTCAAACCTCGCAACTGTCCTTTGTTTGTGATCGGTTATATCAAGGAGTAAAAAGTCAAGCACATATTGATAGTTGGAGGTTCTACCGTTAACATCATGCCTAAGTCTATAATGAATGAGCTGGGAATCATGGTAGCAGAGCTTTCTAAGAGTCATATGGTGATTTAGGGGTTTAGCCTGGAGAGTCAGCATGCAATTGGCATGATTCGCCTAGAGATAACAATGGGAGATCTACTAACATCTTCAATCTTCCATGTA
>NCQV01006286.1:13850-24604 GCA_002740545.1 Lophocereus schottii | reverse complement strand
TCTCATTGTATTTGTTGAATAACTTGGAACCATGTTTTAAGAGAGTTGGGGATCCCCTCCTATCCAAGCACGGTGCGGCGCGGGCCGTGGGCTATGGGCCTCTTTGATTATATTTTTGGATGGTTAATGTTTGGGATCATTACCGATGAAGTAACAGCTACTTTCGATTACTGACCGATTCCACTAAATTTGCAATCACCATTATTCTCTCCGTTACCTGATTTTCCGCCCCCGTTTTACACCTTTCTTTATTGCTTGGTTGCCAGTTTTCTCTCCTCCAGTCCACTATAAAAAGGGCTCTTCTACAACTCTGTAGAACACACAAAAAACTAATTCTCTCTTCTCCTCTCTACTTCCTGGGCATAAAAGTTGTTATACTTCATAGCTTCTCCTTCGAGTGTACGAGTTCAAAGCCTGCTGTGCTAAACTTTGGGGAGCTTCTTCGCCATAACGATTCACACCTAAGTCGGGCAAATTAAGCTTTTAGGTCAGGGGTTCATACCACGACACATGTCATCTCCTTCTCCTTCCAGTAGCCATGACTATTCCTTTCCAACAATCTGAAAGCTTAAATCAATGACTACTGCTCCAAAAACTCTCCCCGAACTCTACAAAATTGAACCTCTTCATGGAACCAATTATAAAGGTTGGTCTCAAAAATTGCTCCTCTACTTTGAGCAACTTCAGATCGACTACGTACTCACCACTGATCTCCCTGATGAAGGCAACCTAATCACTAATTCTGAATCTGCAACTCCTACTGTTCCTAAAACTCCTCCTATTGCCCTTGACGAAGCCACAAAGAAGAAATTCGGAAAGGACAATAAACTGGCTCGCAGTTATCTGTTGAATAATATGTCTAATCCTTTGTTTGATCTGTTTGTAAACTTTAAATCTGCTAAGGTTATTTGGACCAAACTTGAGACAAAATATGGTTCAAATGATACCCGAAAAAGAAAACATGTCATTGACAAGTGGCTACAATTCCATATTATGGATAACGAACCCATCATAGAACAAGTTCGGGACTATGAAAACCTGTGTACTGAGGTCCTAGCAGAAGGCATAAAGATGTGCGAAATCCTCGAAGCCAACGTACTGATAGAAAAATTTCTACTATCCTGGAGCGATTACAGAAACCACCTCAAGCATCAAAAGAAAGATCTCACACTGTAGGAATTAATTAGCCATATGCGGACTGAGGAGGCAAACCGGCTGAAAGATAAGATGTCTTGCCTTTCTTTAAATTCCGTTAGTTCTAACCTAATTGAATCTGCTGTACAAATGAATAAAGACAGGTTCAAAGGCAAAGGGAAGAAATTCCAGAAGCTAACTCAAAATCTTAGGAATCAGAATTCTGCTAACAAAAAAATTCAGAAGCCCAAGGTGGTATGCTATGTGTGCGGCAAGCCTGGACACAAGGCGTATCAATGCAATCAACGAAAAGGGAAGTTCAAGCCACACAAAAGTCCGCAACAACTACTGCTGACATTGCTAAAATCGAGGGTAATGAGATTATCTGTGCGGTTACCACCGTGGAGGCAAATCTAGTGCATAATCTGTCAGAATGGATCCTAGATTCTGGAGCGTCTAGGCATTTCTTTGCCAACAAGGAACTCATGATTGACTTTGAAGAGGTTGCTGATGGACAATGCGTCTACATGAGCAACTCTTCTATAGCTATTGTCAAGGGTAAAGGGAAGATTTTACTTAAGTTTACTTATAGAAAAATGTTGTCTTTAAGTAATGTTTTATTTGTCCCTTCCCTTTGTAGAAATTCAGTTTCTAGTACCCTTCTTGACGTGGCTGGCCTTAAAATTGTGCAAGAAGCTGGTAAAGTTGTTATCATGTGAAATGGGGACTTCGTTTGGAAGGGGTGTCGTAGTGGGGGCTCCTTGTTTTGAATGTTGTTGCGCAAATTAATAATGAAATTGTTGCCAATTCTATTTGTATTGCTGAGTCTATTGATTTGTGGCATGGTAGACTTGAACATGCTAATTTTACTTCATTAAAAAGGCTTAGAAACATACGTTTAATTCCAAATGTGAATACTGAAAATTGTTCTAAGTGTCCAATCTATGTTGAAGCAAAATTTGCCAAGAAACCCTTTAAAAATGTAATAAATGGGAAAACAGAATTGCTGGAACTTATGCATTCAGACTTAGCAAACTTTAAGAACACTATAAGCAAGGGTGGAAAGAAATGGTATATCACCTTTATAGACGATTACTCTAGGTATACCAAGATTTACCTTCTTAAGTCTAAAGATGAGGCTGAGGAAATATTCTTAAAGTACAAAGCTGAAGTTGAGAATTAGTTAGACCGAAAAAATCAGAAGACTTTGGTCTGACAGAGGTGGGGAATACGACACCAATTCTTTGACTGTCTTTTGTGAGAAAAATGGCATAATACATAAGACTAGCGCCCCTTACACTCCTCAATAAACGGTGTTGCTGAACGGAAAAACTGTACCCTTAAAGATATGATGAATGCCATGCTTGTTAGTTCTGGTCTATCTGATAACATGTAGGGGGAGGCTGCCTTGACAGCTTATTTGATACTCAATAGAGTTCCCCATAAGACGTTAGATCAAATCCCATATAAATTGTGGAAAGGGTATGCTCCCAACCTCAATTATCTTAAAGTGTGGGGATGTTTACCCAAAGTTGCACTACCTAGTCATAAACGTTTAAACATTGGCCCCAAGACATTCAATGCTGTGTTTATTGGTTATGCTCAAAATAGTGCTGCATATAGATTTATATCTTTACCTGATTTCTCTATTTTGGAGTATAGAGATGCTAATTTCTTTAAGCATGTTTTCCCTTTGAAAAGGAATGTGTCGCATACTATGTCTAATGTTGTACCTAAACATGCGAACTTGCCTGCTACTAGGTGTTAGAGATTTGGGAATTGAACCTAGAAGAAGCAAGAGACAGAGGACTGAAACTAGTTTTGGCCCTGACTTTATCACTTCCTTTTTGGTAGAAGTCCTTAAGAACTTTGACATTGATACTTTGATCGATGAACTTGTATCTCTTTATTTACTTGAGGAAGATCCTAAAACCTATCAAGAGGCTATGAGGTCTATAGATGCTAATTTTTGGAAAGAAGTTATTAAGAGTGAAAGAGATTCCCTTGAGTCAAACAAAACTTGGGAATTGACAAACTTGCCTAAGGGTTGTAGACCCATTAGTAGTAAATGGATCTTCAAGAAGAAACTTAGGATGGATAGCTCTATCAACAGGTGCAAAGCTAGAGGCTTTGACCAAAAGAAGGGAATTGATTTCTTTGATAGTTATTCTCCTGTGACCAAAATTGTAACAATTAGAACTCTAGTTCCTTTGGCTGCTATCCATGATCTTGTGGTACATCAGATGGATGTCAAAACAGCATTCCTCAATGGTGACTTAGAGGAAGAAATTTATATTTCACAACTTGAAAGGTGTGAGGTCCCTAGTCAGGAGAACAAAGTATGCAAACTGAGAAAATTCCTTTATGGTCTAAAGCAAGCCCCTAAACAGTGGTATGAGAAATTTGCTATTTCTTCTAAGAAAAATGGCTTTACTGTTAACAACTCAGATTCTTGTGTTTATTCCAAAATGTTTGGATCTGATTATGTGATCATATGCTTCTATGTGGATGACATGCTAATATTTGGCACTAACCTATGTGCCATTAAGGAGACTAAAAGAATTCTGTCTTCCCTCTTTGAAATGAAAGATTTAGGAGAAGCAGATGTTATCGTGGGGATCAAACTTATAAAAACCAAAAGTGGTTTCTCCTTAAGTCAGCCCCATTATATGGAGAAAGTTTTGAAAAAATTTAACTCTTTTGATGTAGTACCTGTAAGAACTTCCTATGATTCTAGCATACATCTTAAAAAGAGCAGAGGACCTAGTCTGTCTCAAATTGAATATGCTAAGATAATAGGAAGTGTGATGTTTCTCATGAACTCCACTCATCCTGACATTGCATATGCTATTAGTAGACTAAGTAGGTACACTCATAATCCTGCTAAAGAACATTGGGATGCACTTCATCATTTGTTGAGATACCTTAGAGGTACTATGGATTGGTGTTTAGATTTTTGTAAATTTCCTGCTGTACTAGAAGGTTTTTACGATGCAAATTGGATTGCTGATAATGATGAAGTAAGTTCTACTAGTGGCTATGTTTTTATATTGGGTGGAGGAGCTATTTCATGGAAGTACGCAAACAGACGTGTATAGCTCGCTTAACCATGGAATCTGAGTTTATTGCGCTTGAGTTGGTAGGTCAAGAAGCTGAATGGCTCAAGGGTCTCTTGATTGACATACCATTATGGGGGAAACAATCAACACCTATCTCCTCGCACTGTGATTCGCAAGCAGCAATTAGAATTGCGCACAACAGTGTCTATAACAGGAAAAAGAGACATATCCATATAAGACATGGTGCGGTAAAGCAATTGCTGAAGTATGGTGTTATCTCCTTAGAGTATGTGAGATCCGAGAAGAATTTGGTAGACCCTCTCACCAGGGGATTACCAAGAAGAATAATTCTCGATTCGTCGAGGGGGATGGGGCTAAAGCCCATGGAATGAAGAGGTATGGTGGATACCCTTTTGTGGTCAAATGAAGCCATACTAATTTTCTAACTGCACTACTTCCCATCCCTATGGTGAGTGGTAGTGCTTGTGCTATAGAGAAGCACATTAATGAATCCATACCCTGTTATGGTGGTGCTATAAAGAAGCACTTGATGGATTTCACAATCAGTTTATAAGAGGTTGAGCTTATGCTCTTAATAATTCCAAGCCATAATTTTAGTGGTCTATGAGCAAATAGACTAATAGAATTACCTAAGAAAATGTGAAGGTCTAGTCGCCTTCCATGAGAGATTAGGGCTATCTCTCTAGAGCACCTATGAGACCTGAGGTATGCGCATGTGCCTTAAAAGCACAAGTGGTTATCGCGGAGTATACATCTTCTAAGGTTAATATGTGTTGAGAGGGTCCCATCCAAAGTTTAACAAGTTCAAGACTAAGTTCACTTGTTAGACTTAGATGTTGCCTCTCAACACTATGTATCAATTCAATCGAAAGACATTGATACTTAAGTATCTGACCCTTCTTTCCCAGGAAACCTTATCTGTTCTTCTTTACCTTTTGTATGTCATTAGTGGGGGATTGTCGGAATAATAGCACTCAAAAGGTGTTCATTCACTTTCCCTATTCCTTCTTTCTTTGTCCCACACAAAACTTTTGAGGGGTGTGTTGGGGGGTTTATCTATTCCACTGTCATTGTACTTATTGAATAACTTGGAACCATGTTTTAAGAGAGTTGAGAATGCCTTGGGCGCCACACGCGTGCATGATGCCGCCGCCGCCCGTCTGGTCTGGGCGCAGCACAGGCCGTGGTGGGCCTCTTTGATTGTATTTTTGGAGGGTTAATGTTTGGGACCGTTAGCAATGGAGTAACGGCTACTTTCGATTGCTGGCCGATTCTCCCTCCACTAAATCTACAATCACCATTATTCTCTCCATTACCTGATTTTCCGCCCCCATTTTATGCCTTTCTTTGTTGCTTGGTTGCCAGTTTTCTTTCCTCCATTCCACTATGAAAAGGGCTCTTCTACAATTCTGTAGAACACACAGAAAACTAATTCTCTCTTCTCCTCTGTACTTCTTAGGCATAAAAGTTGTTATACTCCATAGCTTCTCCCCCGAGTGCACGAGTGCAAAGCCTGCTATGTTAAACCTTGGGGAGCTTCATCACCATAACGATTTGCACCTAAGTCAGGAGAATTAGGCTTAGGTCAGTGGTTCATACCACGACACAGGTCATCTCCCTCTCGTTCTAGCAGCCATTACTATTCCTTTTCAACAGAAATTCTCAAACTTTCCTAGTAAACATATTTGGGGGAAAAAACACAAAGTTTTAAGGAGCCAGTTACCTTGCCTAAGTGCGAGAATTTTTCCTTCTAAAAATTCGTGTTTCCTTCTTTCTGCCCTCGATGAACCCCAAATCACATAACTGCAAAATGCGAGAGATGACGATATTAAATGACGAAAGAAATGGATCGGGAACAAACCCTTTTCTTTTCCTTTTGATAAAAAAACTAATAAAGTAGGCACATTTTTTTTTCCAACATACGAATGACTGTTTAATCCTTCAAGGGGAAGAACAAGAGTTTTTTTTTTTTTTTTGGGTTTCTCCTTGTATGAGGAAAGAGGAGGGGCAATCATGTGCTGTAAAGGAAGTAGATGGTGATTTTTTTTATACCCTGATTAGGGTTTTGGGAGAGAGGAGTAAAAAGGGATGTATGCCGTGTTCGGCAATAGCATTTTGAGTAGCGTTTAGTATTTTGACCAAGTCAATATACTAATTAGTTAATTTTTAGTATTTGGTACACTAGTGTTTTGACTAGCATTTCAAGTAGCGTTTAGTGTTTTAATCAACGTTTTTGAAAAGATAATAGTATTAACGTTTAACATTTAAAAGTACTGTTTCATATTTTTTAGCTAAAACATTGCCCTTTAAAAAATTTATCTTTGCAAATCATCTATATCCTTTTATGTAACTTTACATTAATCAGCTAGCATAACAACTAAATTTACCAAACACATTAGTTTTAACCGCTAATCTAAACAACTATCCTCTAACAACTAAGTTAAAAACACTATCCGCTACCTAAATAACTACCCGTTACCTGAACCGCTATCTGCTGTCTAAAAATATAATTTTACAAATAGGGTCGTAGTTTAAAAAGAAGAAAGAGAGAGTTTTTTGTTTCCCTCTATAGGTGGCTGGCTAGAGGGGTTTCTCCAAAAATTTTATATTTTTTTCCCTCTTGCTTACTTAATAAAGAGAACGGTGTCAAACCTTAATCCAGTTATACGAGGACTTACCAATATCTATGTGTTTTTTTTTCTCTCCTCCTGAGGACAACGTGTGACTCAATTCTACGCTCTTTTTTTTTAAAAATTTCCCGTCAACCACTTATTGGTATGCCTTTAAATTTTCCCGATACTGCTCACTAGCAGTAGCATTTTTACCATTCTAGGACACCTAGAATCTGACAAGTGTTCTAACACTTCACGCTCGTTCAGAAGAAATTGGATCTTCTGACACTTTGTGTCATAATCAACGCTATGAAGCTATTCATTGGTAAACAAATTACCAACAATTTTAATTGCCATATCTAAAAGTATATATTTTAAAAGATGGACATTAGGCATATTTTCAAATAATTAAATTATCAAAAGTTTCACCATTCATGTCGCATGATCGAAAATTTCATTAAATTCAGAATCATCATATGCAAACACGAGTTAAAAGCTTTTATAATTTAATTACCACTTTATTCCATAAAACAAAATTTATGGAGAACATTATGTTTAAACTAATTAACATTTTAGAAATATCACGAAGATATTCAACTTTATCATGTAAACCAAATTTACATGAAGTTAAATCATTGCATAAAATGAATTTATATGACTACTAATGTGTCATTTAAAACTCTATCAACAACATATCAACCATAAAATTCATATTATTACATAAAATGCATTTATATAATAAAATGAATCTGTAATGTGAAACACATTTGAATAATAACATGTCAAAAGAGAAATACATTAAAGTCGAAGGAACATTATATAAAACAATTTATAAAATTATAGATAACATGAAACTTTTATTCAAATGTTACTCGCAAATTATAAAACACATTCATAATTTTATAAATTTAGATTTTATGAAACAAAATCATAAAACACTAGAAAATTATGTAACTAATAGGAAACATGAGACAAATTCATATTCGTTAATTTGGGTAAGGAAAATTGCTACAACAATTAGCAAATTTACTACAACTCATGTAGTTAGTATATATAAAATACATTTATATAACACTACTAATTGGCGATTGATATACAACATATTTATGTAATCGAATGCAACATAACTTCTAATATGAAATATATATAAATATTAATTACAATTAATTACATAGAACAGATCCATGTATTATTAAATTTTGGATGCAACGAATTCATAGTAAAACTCACTGATTATATAAAACGTATTCATACAGTATTGCACATTTTAAAATCATTAACCAAATTCATAAAATAATCAAGTACCCTATATAACCAAATAATGGTATGATACATCTTTATTAACAAGAGCAATGGCAGGGCAATTAACTGATTCTTAACTGCTCATGTATTTGCACAAAGCGTAAATATAAAATTAAAAAATAAAAATATTATCATGAAACATCTTTATCTAAATGTTATGTAAAACATATTCATATAATATAACTTATGAAACATATTCATGTATCGATCATGGGGGATCGTAGTATCATATAGATATTTATTGAATTTGATTAAAGCAAATTTACATCATACTAATTTTACACATGAAACAAATTCATATAACTTCAATCCCATTGATTATTTAGTAGTCACTTAGCATGAAAATTTCAAGTTGATGCATATATAAAATGAATTTATATACGACATTAAACATATTAATGTTTTTATGACAAATTCATGAATTCAGAATTAAAACTAATTCGAAATATTAATTCAATGAATGAACTAACTGCATGAAACTTTATCAACTTAAACATCACCATAATTAAATTAGAAATCAAACCATAATTAATAATCTCAATAATTGAGCTAAAACTAAAAGACAAAAGGTAAAAAAGTTTGAATAATAAAACCCGAATGCAAACTCGAGACCCCTTTTTTCGGCCTCCATGGTTCTATAATTGGGATCTCTCTCTCTCTCTCTCTCTCTCTCTCTCTCTCTCTCTCTCTCTCTTTCAATTCTTAGTCGTCTCTCTAGCAATGGAAGACTCTCTCCCTTTTAACCCTCACTGCTTCTCCTTTCTAAATTACACTTGATCTTCCTTTTTTTGACCTTAGAAATGGAGCTTACTCCACCACCAACCTGCGGCCCCTACTCATAGGTTTCTCAGTCCTTGGCTGTCATCACTGCCGCGGGCTAAAGTCGACACCAGAGAAACACCCAAAAGATGAAAAGTTGCCGCCCTTCACACTAATCGAATGCACATGAGCTTCTGTCTAGAACTCCTTGGCTGAAACTGATTCCACCAAGGTGTAGATCAGCCAAATTCAACCCAAGAGACGTCATCCACGGACCTCACACAGCACCCCGAGGACGCGTGGGCCCACGCGCGTCCTTTATGGTGTCAAACTATGGTTTTCTAGCCACTATGGCGTAGATCAATGTGTTTGGAGGGCAATGGAGAAAGAAGGTAGTTGACTAATCCCTTCATCAGTGGCGCGTGACATAAATGTGTCACCCCTCCAAGGTGGTGCTGATGGGCATGTGTTTTTCTTATCCCAATTGCATTCCATTTTTATTTTTTATTTTAATATTCATTTTTATGGGGCAAAGGTATATTCTTTGAGGGCCATGGAGACCCCGCCAGATTCCTCACCACCACAGCCACAAAGGCGGGGCTGGTGGGTGATGGGTTGAGCTGGGTCTTATCAAATCTTACCTTAAATTCCGGTAGGGAGACACTCTGTGTTAGGGTTAGGGTTTTAAGCGTGAGCTTTAGCAAACTCTTTTTTTTTTTTTTGAAGAACAAAACATGAAGGAGCACGAAAGCAAAGCTTTGAAATTTATTGCATGATCGTATATATGTATAATTGCAAACATGTTTTTTGAATAGGCCAGTTGCAGGAACTAATCATGAGATCTCTGTTTGAGCTGTTGCTTTAAGGATAATCATACTCAATAATTCAAGGATCATGCTTTTTGGAACGGAAACATATTAAGCATAATCATAATTTGCTTAATTAAACTACACGAATTATGTCCCTTGAATTCATAGAGTACACACAAGTTTGATTCACATGCATAATTACGAACATTGAACTAATCATATATCATATTAGGCTACGACTCGTCGAGGCCAATACTGAGAAATTTAGCTCTAATGCCACTGTTGGGAAATAAAAATGTACCTTAGTAATGCAAAAGCGTAGATATTGTTGCTTGGGAATCGCCCACAAGTTGTTGAATTAGAACTAACAGTGGCTACTAGAGTCACCATAGTTATGACACCCTAAATCACAGCCTGATTGATGGTAAGGCCAGCATGAGAGGAGGGAATAGAGAATTACGGCTAATGTTTAGGTTTCTGCCACTAATACAGAATTAGATCACTAATACCTCTTGCATATAGCAGCACGCAACTTGTAACCGATAATGAGTAGTTAATGGGAATTTGATGGGCATGATTAATACGTAACTAATATTGTAACTGCCCAATTAATGGCATAATAATGTGACTGTTACACTTGGTCAACAATAACACCGTCAAAACTAGAAAAACATTTGTAAGCATCACTTCGGTGTCAAAATTGCACAGTTTCACTAATAATGCTGGAAACCTGATTTGCAATTAATTTAAATGGCCCATTAGTCCACCCATAAATTTTTATTTTTCTGTCACAATTCATAGAAGAGCGGTCCTAAGATGGAAATTCTCACACTTTCCTAGTGAACAGATTTGGGGAAAAAAAAAAACACGAAGTTTCAAAGAGCCACTTACATCGCCTAAGCGACAAAATTTTTCCTTCTAAAAATTCTTGTTTCCTTCTTTCTCCCCTCTTTGAACCCCAAATCACATAACTGCAAAATTCAACAAACGACGATATTGAATTACAAAAAGAAATGGATCGAGAACAAAATCTTTTCTTTTCCTTTTAATTAAAAAAA
>NCQV01006259.1:7602-18263 GCA_002740545.1 Lophocereus schottii | reverse complement strand
GGCTTTGGGACCAAATCTAATGCTTTATAATTGGATTCATCAAATAGTAACACCTATCAAAATGAAACTATGTTAGCAACTTTTTGACTCCCAAAACTAAACGATTAATGATAAATGCAAAATCATTTGGTTTTATATAATAATTTTTGTCAAACAACACTATCTTATATTCATCAAATTAATTCGGTGCATAATAGATTGCATGAAAATGGAATTTAGTTTTGTGGAATGAATACATCCAAAGATTTGAAGGTAGCGAACAAAGGAGGAAAGGAAAGTTCAAAGTCACCTGTTATGAAAGGTTGTCAAAATATGCTAGTAATATTGTTGACGAAAACTTTAAAATTTGTGGTCAGTGTACCAGTTCCGTCTGGCTTTGAGACCAAATTTAATGCTTTATAATTGGATTCATCAAATAGTAACACCTATCAAAATGAAACTATGTTAGCAACTTTTTGACTCCCAAAACTAAATGATTAACAATAAATGCAAAATCATTTGCTTTTATATAATAATTTAAGGGTCATTGTTGCGCTTGTAGTTCAAGAAATATTTATCCAAGTATTAGTTGTGAGATTCCAAAGGCATGTAATTTGAGTTACTGCATTATGGAGGTGTTTAATGGATGATTTTTTGGATACTTTTGCTTAAACATTTTAGGGTGTTTTTGGCTAGTTGATCAAGTCAAATGGCTATTGAAACTATTTGGTGAATGATTTGAAATAACTTTGCAGCCCAAAAAGCTATTTTTCAAAAGAATAAAATTTGTAATTTTTTAAAGTTGGTTCTTTGGGTTTTTAATGTAAAAGACTAAATTGTCATTAATTAAATAGTAATTACCATAACAAAATCACTGTGTTCTCTTGCAGTCTTTCTCCTAGGTTTTAACTTGCAACCTTAAATTCAAATTAGATGATAACTCATATGTACTTATATTCTCTTGCACTCTAATTTTCTTTTAACGGTTGATGAAAAGAAAAATCGTTAGCTCTTGCTAATTTCAGATAATAATATTAAATGTCATGCAAATTTTAATTCTCAGTCCCCACTCTAAAAAATCAATTCATTTACATTGAAAGAAAGTTGTACTAATAATGGATATAAATTTGTCCAAGTGAATAACAAAATAGTATTCAATTATGTGGATAGTGGACATCACATAACTTTGAACTTAGATTGAAAACAAAATTAAATTGGAATATACAACTCATGTATCAATCAATAATAAGACCTAATTGCTATAGGGTAGAATTAATTATAAGATGCAAATATATGAGGGAATGTAATGTGTACATATCACTCAAATATGTTTTCTATTGGAAATCAAACACGTGACAAACTAATTAAAAAACATCTTTAATAGTAAACGAGAGATACGTGCATAATTAAAATTTTATCATATATATTTTATAAAAGCAACTGATTTTACCATGCACTTTTTCTGTAAAAGCTCATTCAAATAGCCAATTCAAATAACTATGTACTAATGACCAATACAAGCAGTTAACAGTCCTTCACCAAACGTGACCAATATATGGAGGCCAAAGGGAGAAGGAAGTCACCATGTGAGAAATATTTTTTGACATGAGGATGAGCACACTAAGATAAAACATTTTGTAAACCCACGTGATACTCAAGAAACTTAAATCGTGACTGAAGTAGATTTCTTTCTTCTTCCTTTTTTAGGACATAGGAGTTAATTTACCTAAGCACATACTTCGGCAAGATCCTCCCATAGATGTTCTTGTTCGGGTTTGAAGGAGGTCATCATAATCTCCACGAATCAATTCCCTTTGTCCACCTGGTTTTTCCAGAAAGTATCTCGACTTACTATATACAATACATGTAAATTATTTTTCTATCTATCCTCATTTTTATGTTTCCCCCCTTTTCAAGAGTAAGTACACTTTTGGTTCATTTGGTCCTGTGCAATTAAAGTGGTAATGCAATCAAAATAGTAATAATGATTTCATTACCATGTTTGGTTTGTATTGAGGGATGTAATCCAGATTGCATTGTAATCACATTTGCCTCATGCTATGCAAACACAATTACTAAGCTACTATGATTGCATATATTTGAATCAAAGTCTACCCAACTATAAGCTATTATATTTANGAAATTTCTTTGTCTACTCTCCATTGTCTCTCCTTTGCTTCCCATCTCTTCTACATCATTATGTTTTTTCAAGGTTTGAAGCCCCCTAGCCCCTTTCTCTCTCCTCTCCATATTAGGTAAAATTTAACCCAAACCATGATCATATTATTGTGATTGAATTTTTGTACATTTTAGAGATTATCTCTCTCTCCCCCCCCCACCACACACACGCTCACACATACATACACAATAACAACATCATCATTGCCATCATCATCATCATCATCATCTTCTCTATCTGCTTACTAAACTTGAATGATATTACATTGTTGTAATTTAGAAGCAATAAAACGAAAAAGTCTCATGTAAAGCATCATAATCATGATACTAAGATATTGGATGATAATTATCAACAAACCATGAATAATTCAAGTAGTTAAAATAAAATGCGATTTGAGTTGCAAGTAGTTCACGGCACATATAAAATTAAGTGTTGTTTGCAAATGAATTCATCTCATTATAATTGTAAAAACTTTGTAACCAAACATTGTAATGCAATTATTATCTCTTTCCATTATGTTGACAAGTACACTACATGGTTGATTCCATTGCATAGTGATTACATTACATTCAACCAAACACCACATTTGAGTCTTATCCAATACTAGGTAATAAGTACACCTCAAGTCTCATATCTAATAACTNNGTGAAGTACTGGGTTGTGACATATTATAGAATAACTCATGCCTGTAATGAAAAAAATAGCGTAAACAGTTATATACTGTTGAGCATCCATGCACATTTGTCATATCTTCAAGTTTGTATGCGTTCATTTTCATTATTATTAAACTTAAACTCACATAAATGGAATTTTTGTTCAAAAGTTCCATTATATTTATTGGGATTCCTTCCTTAGTTGCCATGCTAGGAATTCTCAAAACTAAAATAGAAAAAATGAAGCAAAACAACAAATATAACTAAGTGAGAAACACATGAAAAGAAGGCAACAAGACTTGGTGGGGGTGTTCCTCCAAAATTAGGTGAGATTTATTTTTGTGAGACATTGAGAACATACCTTCTAAATTGTCCAGAGGAGTTGTATTTGTAATCCTATCATAAAATAGTGGAACTGTTTCTGGATTGACAGTTCTGTGGTTTATACTTTCGTTTTGGAGGATTTTTTATGTAAAAATTTATGTGTACCCATCTACAATATTTATTTATTTTTATTACCTATCTTAATTTCCCAAAGAGGAAAATGAATTGCTTTCATGTTACTAATTCGCCTTTTTCTAGATAGTGGTATCAGAGCATAGGTTAAAGCAAACATATTCTTTTGTGATCAACTTGTGAACTAGAGCATGATGGTAGAATGAAGTTTTTGAGGCCTTATAAAACAAATGAGGTATAAAAAGAGGCCCAAAGACACCTAACATAGACAAACTGTGGCTAATACCATGGTCCAGGAGGATATAGGAACAAGCAAAAGGGAAACACAAGAGAGTCTGACCCAGTCAATGGTCACGATGGCCAGATCATACTGGGGACATGGCACATGGGTGGTGCCATGCTCAAGCCATGGCGCGCTTTGTTTCCCCGAGCCTACTAGATTGTTTCATGGCTTTTCAGGTTGCAGGTGTTTTGTACATTTATAGATATGATTTTAGTGATAAAAGCTCGTTTTTACTACTTCCTTTATGAAAAACACCATTAAGAAGAGAGTTGATGAAGAAAGGAGCAAAAATCAACCAATCCTTTGAAGGCTTTGGAGGTAGATTGAAAGATTGTCATCTGGGGTGGACTTGAATAAGCTTTTCTTTCCTTCTCTTCTTATTTGTCTTTTCCTTGGTTGAGAATAAGAGCTTTGAGATGTTCACTTTGTTAATTTTAATAATGAGTGAGTAGATTTCTTAATCTTTGTTTACTTTGAATCCTTACTTGGTTGATTCAATGTAGTCTTTGAATCTTGATTACATTGTGAGATTTTTGGCCAACTTCTTACATGTATGTTAGGTGCTAGATCAAAGTATTGAAAGATGAAGATCGGCATTAGAAAACTTAAACTAGGCTCAGTTCAGTAATCACTTAAGAAAGTGTTATGAATTGAGTGGTCTTAAGATAGTTATATTCTTAAACTTTATTCATTTAGGATCTAATGAGAATTAGTAATTGATTTAATCAAGTTATCTAATTTTGAAAGAAAGTTGTGAATTCTCAAAAATTATCAACTATTGAAATCAATTGGCATAGAGAAAAGTGCCTGTTAGTCTACTAGATTGACATATGGTTAGGTGATGTTTCCCCTAGATGCTTTTAGCCATCGAATTTATCCTTAGTTGTTTAATGATTGTGAGGTAAAATCCAAATCAAATTTTAGATTTCGCTTAGCAAACATTTGAAGGAAAACTTCAGTAATTCAATCTTGACTTTGAGGGATAGACCTTGATCTGTATTACAACATTCGTGCATTTATAGCAGCAATGAAGTTTTTGGCGCCGTTGTCGGGGCTAGATTTGGATATTGAGTTTCCCTCGTAGTGTTTGACTAAGCATTTTCTTTTCTTTTCTTTTTGTTTTTTTTCTCCTTTTACTCCTTTTAGTGTGTTATGGTTTCGTAGGTTGCATTCCTTTTATGCACAGTCCCCCGATGTTGAAGCACCCTTGAAGTTTGACCCTGAGAATAAGCAAACTTTTCATGATTTGAAGAGGTAGCAAAAGATATCAGAGGAGCAAGAAGCGTCCAAACACACACATAGGGTGGCAGCTAAGGTCAGCAAAGGATGCCGTTCGGGACTATGTCACTCTAGGAGTTCACGGCATCACCCCAAGCATTACTAGGCCACCCGTGATCGCCAGCAATTCTGAGCTTAAGCCCGCGCTTATTTCTATGATGAAACAATCACAATTTGGCGGCACCCCCATGGAGTATCCCAATTTGCACTGTTCGATTTTCCTAGAGGTGTACGACACCTTGAAGATCAGTGGGGCCTTTAGTGACGCAATCCGCCTCCGGTTGTTTCCTTTCCCTCTTAGGGACAAGCATTTACATGACTTCACTCCTTGCCCTCAAGATCTACAACCACTTGGGATGAGCTCACTAAGGCCTTACTTTTCAAGTTTTTCCGTCCGAGCATGACGGTGAGCTTGTGAAATCAAATTACATCATTTGCTCAATGACAGGATGAGTCGCTATATGAAGCATGGGAGCGGTTTAAGGTTGTTTTAAGGTTATGCCCGTATCATGGTCTTTAAAACTAGATTATTATGCAAACGTTCTATGATAGATTCACATATGTCATAAGGTCCATAATAGATGCCGCAGTAGGAAGAACATTAATGAACAAGATAGAGGAGAAACCATCCCAACTTAGCTTATAGGAGTGATTCTCTTCCCTTCCCCCAAGCCAATGCTAGGCCCTCACCACCTAATTTGCAAAGACTAAACCTCCCCCCATGAGCCCCAAAAAAATCTAACCTGGAGCCTATGATGGAGAATGTGCTTTTAGTGCAACAGAAACAAGATGAACACATTAAGCAACTAGCCTCTAAGGTTGATATACTTGCTCATAACAAGATGTTGGAATCACAAATTGTCCAGCGAGCTAGCTCTTCTTGAGTACCTCTGAGTAGATTACCTAGCAACCTTAAGGCTAATGCTAGCGAACATTGTAATTGTATAGTCTTGAGATGTGGCAAACAATTAGAGGGTCCTAAAGGTGCTAGAGTTGAGGGCAATGGTAAGAAGAACCATAATGAGAGTGATAGAGCTTTGGCTAGTAAGGATTACCCCTAAAAGAAGAATGATAGTGACAAGTCTGAGCCTAACTCCACTTCCCTAAAGCCTTAAAGGCCACCCTTGCCTTAGCCTCAAAGATTTGCTAAGGCTAAACTTAATGCCCAACTTATAAAGTTTCGTTATTTGCTTAACAAGTTGCATGTGAGCATTCTTTTCATTGATGTTTTATCCCAAATGCCTTTGTATGCTAAATTTTGATCAGGAAGATTGATGAGCATGAGATAATAGCTTTAGATGAGGGGTATAGTGTTATGGTTCTAAATAAACTTCTTGCTAAGTTTAAAGATCCCGGTAGCTTGTTTATGCCTTGCTTGATTAGAAATGCAAGCATTGATAGGGCTTTGTGTGATCTTGGTTCTAGTATGAGTTTGTTGCCCCATTTTATTTTTAACATACTTGAACTACGAGAGTTAAGAGCCACCACAATGTCATTCAATTAGCAAACTATTCTGTGAAGTATCCTTTGGGTATTTTAAAGGATGTTCCTATCATAGTGGGTGATTTTTATGTACATGTGGACTTTGTAACTCTTGATATGGCTGAAGATGCCCACACCTAAAGTATTCTTGGGAGGCATTCTTGGACACTGTAGGTTGCAAGATAGATGGTAAGGAGGGGACGTTAACCTTTTATGTGGGAAAGCAATATGCTGAATTTGGTTATTTTAAAGACCATAAGTCTTCTCCCTCTTCATTTGCTTGTTATGGATGTGAAGTGGCTATTTCTGATGAGATTGTGGAGTTGTTTGATGTGTGTCTAAAGGATCCTCATGAGTTTGATTATGTGATCATGCAAAGGAGGATTTGGTTGACTATTTGCCACTTAGTATAGAGAAGGACAAGCTCTATGTTTTAATGAGGGTTATTTGAGAGATTACTATAGGCTTGCAAGAGTGTTGATGTCTTTCCCCCCTTGGGCAGTGTTGAGCCTGACTATCACTTGGGGGTCAAATTTGGTTATTACGATGGAGGCCCGTTTGATGGTGTCTACTATAAGATCGTTATATATACAGACCGCTGTCCTTTGTGTTATGTGATGCTTAAGGCCTTACATCCTGTGTAATTGAGGTGGTTGCTTCTTTTACAAGAATTTGAATATGAGGTTCATGACAAGGGTGAGACCAAAATTGCGGAGTCCCCTTGCTATTTTTCCCCTTTCAAAGGGATGATTGGTATATAGTCTAGCTAGAGAGCTAAATGAGCCACTAATTGTTAGGTAACCCGAGGTTCTTTTTCTTATCTATTTGTTTTTATTTCTTCAGTTTTAATGCTTTTGCATTATCCTATTCCCCAAATCTTTTATGCCTTATATGTTTATATTAGGGTAATGTATTGTGTAAGCATGGGAGAGTGATATTTTGCATTATTTTGTATGAGTTGCATCTTAGTTTGGGCATATTTCTTTACGTCACATTAGCATTGCATCTAAGACATGTTGTGGTTTAGATATAGGTTTTAGGTTGCATTTGAAAATTATTAAGCAAAAACCAAAAATAAAATGATTTAAAAAGAAACCTATGATGATTCTTTGGGCAAAATAGCTTTCATATCATTGAATAAATTTTGATGCGCAATCCCTTTTGGTTCTAACATTTGTGAAGTTTTTATAAATATTTCATATTTTGAGCCCTTGTCTTAATTAAAAACTATATTGCCTGATTGGATTCCTTAGCACTAGTGTTGGTATATAAGCTTCATTTTATAAGCTAGGTGAGGGTTTGCTAGATATCCAACGAGACTTTGGCACTTATTTGGACTAATTCATCACATTTAGTCTCATGTTCTTTCATGTGCGTGACACTTTCATGTTACATCTCTAGAATTTGACTAGATTCTTATTCAAAACCACATTAGCATGTGCATAGTTGATGATATGATAGAGCCATTCTTTCTTTTGTTATTTTAGCTACATGTCCAATTAGCCTTCCCTTGTGTTACATGTTCAACCCCTTTGCTAGCTCCTTTGAGCTATGATCCTTTTCTTGTTGCGATCATTTTATATTAACCCTTGGCCAAACATATATTCCTACCTTTATAAGAAGTCTACAAAGCAACACTTCATTTATGTAGTGCGTGGTTTTGGGGATAATTGAGTATAAGGTGGCTTTGGTGTGTTAGTTTGTTGAGGGGTTGATGATATTGAACATTTAGTTTTGTTTTTCCTCTTGTTTGGGTTGCGTATGTATGTAGGTTATGAGTTGACAATTCGTGACTCTGTGCCTTTCAATAATTGCAATTTGCATTTCATTTCATGCAAAAGAAAGGAAAAAAAAGAAGAAAAAAAGTTGTGTTGAGAAAAAGAAAAAAAAGAAGGGAAAGAAAACAAAAACAGAAGGACTAAGTGAATGGCATTAGGCATGTAAATACCTTGAGTAGCATTCCTTGTCGCCCCATTCCTTACATGATTCACTGAGATATATTCATTGCATTGTTAGGGTTTAGAGTGTTGGCAAACTTCATGGTTTCTTGGTGTCCTGTTGATTCCTCCCTATTCACTTAGCCACATATCTCCACATTGCCCAAATTTATTAGTCCACTTCTTTCCCTTAATTGTTATGGCCCACACTACAACCCATGTAAAGTCTTCTTAATTGTAATGTGCACATTACATTCTTAAAGGTGGAGAATTTAAGAGTCTTGACAAGCATATGGTAGATTGCAGCTTTGGAATGAGTTTTAAGTGAGCTTATGCTATAATTTATACACATAAGTAGGAGTGTTCCACATTTTCCAAAAGTGAGGTTCTACCGGCCTAATCAGCGCAAATCAATTTCATGTGCTTGCATGATGTGTTTTGGGATTCTTTGGGGGTGTTCCAGTTTGATATCTGACTTGTTGTGTCATACTTTTTGAAAACATTCACCTTCTCCTGATTTTGAAATGTTGTTTACACTATTTTGGGTGACCATTGATCGCTATTCTTACTTATCATATGCTATAAGTTGCTTAGCCTGAGGTGGTTATTGTGCTGTGAATCCTTAGTGCATCTTCCCTTGCTAGTTTGTCTTAAGTTTAGCTTTGCTTTAGGACACACAAAGGTTTAAGCATGCGGGAATGATGAACGTTATATTTGCACTGGATTTTATAAGTGTTTGGGAGTTATTTCTGGGGATTAATATGTTTAATTGTACGATTTGTACCCCCTAGTTCTACTATCATGCTTGGTTTTGCCTATTTGAGAATTGTTCACATATTTTGATCTTGTGAAACCAAAGCATTATGGCAGAATGAAAATTTTAAGGCCTTGCAGAACCCAAAAAAACTAGCAAAGGAGGCCCAAAGACAGCCAATACAGAAAAATCATGGTAAGTTCCACTGTCTAGAGGATATAGGAAGAAGCAAAGGGAAAATAAGAGAGCACGACCCAGCTAGCGATCACCATAGCTAGTGGTCACCATGGCTAGACCGTGATAGGGTCCATGGTCTATGGGTGGCGCCACGAGTAGGCCGTGGTGGGCTCTGTTTCCTCGGGCCTGCTAGATTTCTATGTGAATTTTTCTGTTTCAAATGTTTTATATGTTCGCATACTTGATTTTAGTGATAAAAGCTCATTTTTACTACTTCATTGGCATTTGATTTCCATAATCTATCATAATCTTCCATCCAAAAATCACCATCAAAAGAGAGTTGAAGAAGAAAGGAGCAAAGATCAAGCAATCATTCGAAGGCTTGGGAGATGGATTAAAAGATCGTCATTCATGTCACCTAAATGAGCTTTTCTTTCCTTCCTTTTCTATTGAAATTCTCTTTAGTTTAAATTAATGACTTTGAGATGCTTGATTTGTTAATTTTAATAATGAGTGAGTAGATTTCTTAATCTAAGGGCCGCAAAGCCAAACCAATAATGTTGATTTTGCTAGTTTAATCTTTCTGCACTTCGAATCCTCACTTGGTTATTTCAATCTAGTCTTTGAATCCTAATTGCGTTGTGGGATTTTCGGCCAACTTCTTACATGTATATTCGATGCTGGATCGAAGTACTGAATGGTGAAGATCGTTGTGGGAAAACTTAGACTAGGCTTAGTTTAATCATCACTTGAGAAAGTGTTACAAATTGAGTGTTCTTGAGATAAATATACTCTCAAACATGATTCAGTTAGGATCTAATGACAATTAGTAATTAATTTGGTCAAATTATCAAATTTTGAAAGAAAATTATGAATTTCCTAACATTGTTGACATTAAAATCAATTAGCACGGAGAAAAGTGCTTTTTAGACTCCTAGATTGACACGTCGTTAGGTGACGTTTCCCCTAGATGCTTTTAGCCATCGAATTTTTCCTTAGTTATTTAATGATTGTTAGGTAAAATCCAAATCAAATTTTGGATTTTGCTTAGCAAACATTTGAAGGAGAACTTCAGTAATTCAATCTTGGCTTCGAGGGAATGACCTTGATCTATATTAGAAAACCCGTGCACTTACAACAGCGATTAGCTATGATGAATGACCATCTAATGTACAAAGACCTTGCTGAGCCTATTTTGAATAAAAATATGTGAGAAGATAAAAATGAAAAATGACTTAAAGTCATCAACTTGTAAAACAGTCATAGTAATTTGAAAGCACATGGATAGAAGTTTGTTTGAGAATGTATCAAATTTTGACAATGCCTACAAACTTTGGACAGAACTTGAGTCCTTGATCCGAATGAAGACGATGTACAACAAAGCTCTACTCAGAAAATAGTTGGTGAAGCTCACGTACAGTGATGCGAAAAATGTGATTGAGCACTTGAATAATTTTAAGGGGCTTACAAATCAATTGGAAAA
>NCQV01006246.1:0-15175 GCA_002740545.1 Lophocereus schottii | reverse complement strand
AAGAAGAAATTACGTTAAAAGTATTAGCATCTAAAGTGTAGTATAACAATTCAAAGCCTTGTAATTTTTTTTTTTAACACTCTTTCATGCTTTGTAGGGGTGTTATAGCCAATGGGCATATCCAACTCTTCAGTATCGATAGTACTTATGATTTGAATTAGAGCACTTGATATAAATTTTCAAAACTTATAATAATCTAGATCCATAAACTGGATCTGTATTACCTTTTTCCTAATGAACAAAGGTAGATCCATAGAATAAAGGAGGTCCAGATAGGGATCTAACTTGATTGATCTCAACCACTCCTAAGGAAGACATTGATTTTTACTCACTTGACAATTAAGGTCATAGAGGTGAATCTAGATCTTATACCAATGGTTAGTTCTAAGTATACTAAAGTAGGGGAATGAATAGGGGGACACCAAATAACTGAAACAAAAACTCAAACATAAAAAAGCGAAATATAGCAAGCTTCAAATATGATGGGCAAATAAACCAGCTAATTGGGCCATATACCCCCCAGGATCCTTAAGATTCAACTGCCTCATGTGAATTAGCTCTGTGATTACATAATCAAGCATTCACCAAGGACTGCATGACACATCCTTTAAGAATCTTTTGAAGTGATTTCTCCTAAGCCTTACTTAGAAAGGATGACTATCCTAGTCAATCCTCTTGTTTACAAGTAGGATATTTCCGACCTTCTTGCTTCATAATAAATCTCAAAGTGCATAAAATGATTACAATTATTTGAATTGATCACTCAAGAGTGCAATAGTGCTTATAATATGAGATGATCTTTTTGTAATCGTTTATTGCAAGCATTTAGCTAAGTCTCCATTTATAGGCATTGAGAATCAGGCCGTTGGATTTGGCTGAATGAAGTAGGTGTTGGATGATTTAGAATATTTCATTGGTGCAACTCTAAGCTGGTCCAAGTGGCCTTGACTTCTATTCATTTTAACGATAAGCGGTTAGTTCGGTCATGGCTTCTTTTAGCTTGGAAATGTGATCTTTTAGTTTTCATTAAATGTGCTAGTTTTTGTATTCCGCATTGGATACGGTAGATAAGCCTTATTTCAACCTATGATTTTTATTAGTTTATGTTCTAAGAGAAGATGACATGTAACTCTCTCATTGCATGAAGTGCTTTTGGCCCTTTCATGACTAATCTTCTTTCTGTACGTATAACATGTAACCATCTCTCATGCAGTAAAAATCTACAAAATAAATTTTGCTAGAAGATTGATTAACAGATAATTAGCAAGACACTTAGTTGATTAATTAAATTTGAAATAATTAATTAACCCATTTTACCGTATGTGGAGATCACTTATTTTTAAAGGTAGAACCATAGCCAAATATAGAGCAAATGATGAACATATTAGGGTTGTTATTTGTGCGATGCCTACCCATCATAGGATTATACATTAACATATAATTTAATATTAGCATTTATATATGCGAATTCCAAATCAAATGCAGTTAATCAAAGTATCATAAATTTCATTTTAAACCTATTCCAACTTGTAAAAAATTTGTAATTCTAGCATGTGTTAATTTTTTATATGCATGTCAAGCACTTTGGCTATAAAAGCTCAGGGGGGTTGAACTCTAGTGTTGAAGCTTTAGAGGTAGACAGTAACCCTTAAGGATTCAATCCTGCACTAGGTATAAAACTGAGCAGCTTCAACTTCAGGAGGAGGAACACAGTTCCTCCATAGGTGAAAGCTGGTGTACAAAAAAGAGAAAATTCAGTGGAAGAAAACCTCCTTTGCTAAATCCTTTTAAAAAATAAAAAGGACAATCATTTTTAAAGCATTAATAGCTACACGAAAATGCTAAAGATCTCCCAACTTGAAGTGCTTCCTAATTTGGTTTTCCTTAGTCCACGAAACCATGGCCAAAAATTTCGCAGGCACTGGAGGTCCTAGTGAAAGAGCTAGGAAATACTCATAAAACCAGAGTTATAAAAAATAGCATAAGTTAGGTGTCGCTAATAAGGAAGAAAAAAGCAAAGGAAGAGGAATCCTGCCTCAATAATGCTCCATATCCCTAAGGGGTATACTTACATGTTGATCCCCTACGAGTGCGCTCAACCTTCCGGACTCCTTGGCGTATTCCGAGAATTAAGATGGAATATGTGGGAACTCCCCAGTTCCAATACCGTACCCTGTGTAAGTCAACAAAGTTGACTAAGAAGTGGAAGTGGTAGCAGTTCCCGAGGTCAACAAAAATAGTCGTGCTGCTAAGGAAACAGAGAATTAAATGGCATTGTTGATCCAGGGAGTGTTAGGCCCACCGCTCATTATCATCCATTAAATCCTCCAGGATACTATAAAAGAAGTGATCTCCAGGAGGAATAGATCCCGTGATTGCCCCAAAAAGATGAAGAAGTTGATCGCAATGAGCATAAAAATCTTCTTGATAGACTAATGACTCTCCTATGAAACCTAGACCCGTTAGCACATTGAAGTCAAAAGGAGTGATAGGCTTCTCATCGAAAGGGAGGTGAAACGTGTTAGTGGTATCCCAAAATTGCTCAACTAGCCCATGAGTGATAAGCGATCAGTTAAGTCCACCCACCATGTAATGCAGAGTACATGGCGTCAAATCCTACATTTTCTATAGCTTGAACTTGAGCCCTCCGTGCACTGAATTCAAGCATAGACTTTCTAGGGGCACCAGCACCCCTAATTCTATCATCTTGCAAAAGAAAGAAGAGAACATATTTTCGGTCTGCATTAGATGGAAATTAAAAAGGCAAGTAGTAAGAAGAATAAACTCGTATTGCGTTTATAACTGCATGGCCTGATGCATGGCGTCCAACATCTAGCACAAGGTCATGCCCATCCCAAATTTCAACAAGCCTTCATTCTTTTTCGATGAAAGAATCTTGAGAAAGTTTTAGTTCCCTACGAGGAGAATGAGCTCTTCTTATGCTCATGATTTTCTTTCAAAACACTACTAAGAAAGAATATGAGAGTAGAAGTTAAGAATACACACTTGAGAGCAAGAGAAGAGGATGGTGTGAATTATATAAAGGAGAAAAGGCAATTTATAGAAAAAGAAGGCAAACCAATGGAGGTGCCTATCGGCTGGGTTCTACCTAGAGGTACCTTACCAAACGACAAGCATCCAAGGAACTAAAAATCAAGAGAAAGCGAGCAAAAAATAGCAGGGCCACATCTAGGGAACCAATCGACATCACTATCAAATGGAACAATACAAAGTTCAAAGCATCCAAGGAGCCAGAAGCAAAGAAGAAACAAACCAAAAGCAGTTATCCTAGGGGCCAGCCAATAGCCATCATCATGCATGCTAACTTTGGACAAGAATCCTGCAAAGAAAAGAACAAAAGACATGGCATAAAAAGTCAACTAGTTCCCTAAAGAGGGAGATAACATGCAAACACTAGTGAAAAGAGCAAAGAAACGTGAAAAAGAAGAAGTGATGGCCAAGTTTGAGTGCTGGTTGGTTCCCTATGCAAATTGGGGTCATAAGCATGAGTCAAAACAAGTGGAAATCAGATTATCAAACTAAAGAATCATCAGTACTTAAAGCACACGATGATCAGAGGATTATTAGTGTGTAAGCTAGACAATAATCAAAGAAGTAGCCGAAGGATTATTAGTACATAAAGTGCACGATGATTAAAGAATTACCAGTGAAAAAATCGGATGATGATCGAACATGAAGCTGAAGGATGATCCGTACGTGAATCGCACAATGATCTAAGAATTTTCAGTGCGTAAATTGGACGATGATAGACGAAATAGCCGAAGGATTATCATTAAGAAAATTATACGATGATCAAAGGATTATTAGTTTGTAAATCAAATGATAATCAAAGGATTTTGAAGGATTATCAGTATGTAAATCGCACGATGATTAACGAATTATCAGTGTATAAATTGGACGATAGCCGAAGAATTATCAGTGTGTAAATCACACTATAATTAAAGAATTGTCAGTGTAAATTGGACGATAATTGAATGATTTTGAAAGATTATCAATACGTAAACCAGATGATGATCGAAGGAATGTCAATGCGTAAATTGGACAACGATTAAAGAATTATCGATTGGATGACAGATCGCTAGACTAGCAGCAAAGGTCCATTATTCTGATGAAAAGCAGGAAGAATTAATTAATCTCACTAGACCAATAGTAAAGGTCTGCTAATTCGGCAAAAGGATAAAGTCATCTACTTTAAAATGAAAGAAAGCAAGGCGTCAGACCTTCAAAACCAATAGTAGTCAAGCTTCAGACACTTCAACAAGGATAGATAGGTGCCAGTACTTCAAGATTTCATATTTTCATAGGATTTCATAAGTGTTTAGGAGTCAGTTTTTAGAATTAATATACTTAATTATATGATTTATGCCCCTATTTCTTTTATTATACTTGGCTTTGCTTGTTTAAGAAGTGTTCGTAGATTTTCATCATGCAAACCCAATGCATGTTGGTATGAGGAAGATTTTGAGGCATTATACATCGCAGACGATAGCAAAAGAGGCCCGCGCCCAACACAGACAAACTGTGACTAGAACCACATCTTAGAGGATCCAGGAGAAGCAACTGGGGGAACAAAGAGTGGGCAACTGGACCAACAGCCACCATGGTCTAGCCAAGGTACGGGCCACAATCTATGGTGGGCCCTTTTCCCCGAGTCACTTGTTTTCTTTGCGACTTTTCTTGTTCCAAGCGTTTTAGGATGTTTGTAACCTTCATTTCCACAATAAAAGATAGTTTTGAGTACTTCCTTAGCATGCCATTCCATTATCCATCATCATATTCCATCCAAAAAAATACCATCAGTAGATAGTTAAAGAAGAAAAAAGCAAACATTAAGCAACTGTTTGAAGGCTTTGGAGTGGATTGAAATATCATCGTCCAAGCTACGTGAAAAAGCTTTTCTTTTCTTCTCACTTCATTTAACTTCTCTTTAGCTTAGATTAAGACCTTAAAGATTTTTTCTTTGTTAACTTTAATAATAAGTGAGTTGATTTCTTAATCTAGGGGTTGTAAAATCGAACCAATGTTGTTTATTTTGCTAGTTTGATTTTTGTGCATTTTGAATCCTTGCTTGCGTGTTTCAGTCTAGTCCTTGAATCTTGATTTCCACCGTGAGATTTTTGGCTAACTTCAGGCATTTATATTAGATGTTAGATGTTAGATCGAAGTATTTAAAGGTGCAGATCAGCATTGGAGAAGTTAGACTAGGCTTAGTTTAATAATAATTTAAGAATATTTTATGAATTAAGTGATCTTGAGATAGTTATATTCTTGAACTTTATTCGATTAGGAGCTAGTGAGAATTACTAACTGATTTGATCAAGTTAATTCACTCAATTTTGAAAGAAAGTTGTTGTTTCTCTAACATTGTTGATCATTAAAATCCAACAGCATGAAGAAAAGTAATTGTTATACTAGTAGTTCAACACGTCGTTACCTGATGCCTCCCCTAGATTTTTTAGCGATTGAATTCATCCCTAGGTTTTTAACGATCATTATATAAAATCAAAATCAAATTTTTGATTCCACTGAGCAAACATTTAAATGAAAACTTGGTAATTCAATCTAGTTTTTGAGGGAACGACCATGATCTATATTGTAGTACCTGTGCACTTGCAATAGGGATCACATTTTTGGCATCATGCCAGGGGTTAGATAAGCATTTTTCTTTTCTTTTCTTCTTGTTTTTCCATATCAATCTTTTTTACGCGTTGTGGTTTTATGCAGGTTGCTTCCTTTTTATGGACAAGTGTCCTAGTCCTAGAGCACTCTTTAAGTTTGACCCGGAGATCGAGCACACTTTTCATAGACTAAAGAAACAACAAAAGTTGGAAGTAAAGGAAGAAGCGACCAACCCTATGCCTAGCATGGCGAGTGAAGGTGAGTAAAGGAGGGCCATTTGGACTATGTCACTTCAAGAGTTTTCCCCAAGCATTAAGCCACTAGTGATTGCTAATAATTTTGAGCTCAAGCCTACCCTTATTTCTATAGTGCAACCATGCCAATTCAGTGGCACCCCTATGGAGTATCCTAATTTGCACCTTTTGGTTTTCCTAGAGGTGTATAACACTTTAAAGATCAATGGAGCCTCTAGTGCTGTGATTAACCTCCATTTGTTTCTATTCTCTCTTAAGGACGAAACGAGGGCACAAATTCACTCTTGCTAATAGGGCCGTTACTACTTGGATGAGCTCACCATGACGTTTCTCTCCAAGTTCTTCCTCATAACAAGATAGGAAGCTTGAGAAATCAAATTACATCATTTGCTTAACAAGAGGATGAGCCGCTATATGAAACATGGGAGCGGTTCAAGAACCTTTTAAGGTTGTGCCCACATCATGGTCTTCAAAAATGGATGATAGTGCAAGCGCTCAACAATGGAGCCATACATGTCATTTCATCCATGATAGATGTTGCAGCGGGAGGAACATTGATGAACAAGATGGAGGACGAAGCATATAACCTCATTAAGGAGACGATGCTCAATAATTACTAAAGGTCCATTGAGAGGACTCCTTCTAAGAGGGCCAGAGTTAAATTTGATGTTGATGTTTTAACTTTGCTTACCGCTAAAATGAATGCCATGACTCAAAGGCTTGATTGTTTGATTATTAATGTGGTAAAGCTTGTGGCCCCTTCCCTCTTTGTGATAGTCGTGGATCTTTTGGCCATGTAACTTTGAGTTGTCAAGTTCGCAACCCTTTTGCCCAATCCTCTGGTGACCAAGTTACATATGTCAATAACTTCCAACCTAGACTGAATCATGACACATATTCTAACACCTTCCACCCTGGTTGAAAGAACCATCCTAACTTGTCATATAAGAGTGATCCTCCCCCTTTTGCCTAAGCTAATGCTAAGTCCTTACCTCCCGATTTTCAAAGACCTAATCTCCCTCCACAAGCTCCATAAAAGTCCAACTTAGAGGTCATGATGGAGATTATGGTTTTGGTGCAATAGAAGTAATATGAGTACATTAAGCAATTAGCCTCAAGGCCTGATATGCTTACTACTCATAATAAGATGTTGGAAGCTCAACTGTCCCAACAAGCTAGCTCTTCATTGACACCTCTTGGTAGACTTCCTAGTACACCAAGGCCTAACCCTATAAAACATTATAATTATATTGTCTTAAGATGTGGTAAACAATTAGAGGGTCCTAAGCGTGCTAGAGTTGAGGAGGATGGTGAGAAGAAAACCATGATGCAAGTTATAAAGCCTTACCTAGTGCGAATGAATGCTAAGAGAAGAATTAGAGTGATAAGTCTAAGGAGCTTAAGGCCCCTTCCCTAAAGCCTTACTTTCCACCCTTTCCTTTTCCACAAAGATTTTTACCAAGGCCAAACTTGATGCTCAATTTGAGAAGTTTCTTGACATACTCAAGAAGTTGCATGTGAGCATTCCTTTCATTGATGATTCATCGCAAATGCCCATGTATGCCAAGTTTTTGAAAGAAATCTTCTCTAAAAAGAGGAAAATTAATGAGCATGAGGTTATAGCTTTAGAAGAGGAGTGTAGCATTCTAGTTCTCAATAAGCTCCCTGTAAAGCTTAAGGATGTGGGTAACTTCTCTATCTCTTGCTTGATTGGAAATGCGAGCATTGATAGGGCTTTATGTGACCTTGGTTCAAGTGTGCATTTCATACCCTATTCCATTTCCAAGAAAGTTGACCTAGGGGAGTCGGGACTCACCACTATTTTACTTCAATTAGTAGATCATTTTGTGAAGTATCCTTTGGGTAATTTAGAGGATGTTCCCACCAAGGTAGGTGATTTTTATGTGCCTATGGCTTTTTAATTCTTCACATAGTTGAAGATGCTCGCATCCAAATTATTCTTAGGAGGCCTTTCTTGGCCACTGCAGGATGTAAAAGATGTTAAGACAGGATGGCTGGCATTTGATGTGGGAGAGCACCATGGTGAATTTAGTTTGTTTGAGGACCAAGACTTTTCTTTCTCTTCATTTGTTTATTATGGATGTGACGTAGCTCTTTCTGATTAGGTTGTGAAGTCTGATGATTTATGCTCTAATGATCCTCATTTGATTAACTATGTGTTTACTGAGGGTTTTAGACTTGATTATGCCAAAGTGGATTTGGTTGCCAATTTGCCACCTAGCATAGCCGAGGACAAGTTCTATACTTTTAATGAGGTTTATTTGAGTGATTACTACAGGTTTCCACAATGTGAATGTTTTTTCCCGCTTTAGGTGGAGTTGAGTATGACTTTGATTTGGGGGTTGAGTTCGTGGTGTGGCCCGTTTGATGGTATATACTACAATATAATTTGGTAAGCAGAACACTCTATTTGGCATTATTTGATGCTTAAGAAGGACCTCCATCTTGTCTACTCAAGGTGGTTCAATCTTTTGTAATATTTTGACTATGAGGTTCGTGACAAGGGTGGCAAAAGAGTTATGACATCTCCTTCCTCATCGGTTATTCCCCTTTCAATGCGGTCATCAATGTATGGTCTAGCTAGACACCTAAAAGAAGCAATGCTTAGGAGCCAACCCATGGTTCTCTTTCTTTTTGCTTTGTTTTTCATTCTTTAGTTTTTAGTCTGTTTTATACATGCTTTTGCATTATGCTATCCTACTTCATCATTTCATTCCTTATATGTTTCCATAGAGGGAAATGTATTGTCTAAGCATGGGGAGCGATCTCTTATATGTGATATGCATCTTAGTTTAGGCATGTTCTGTTTACATTGCATTAACATTGCATTTAGGTCATGTTTAGCTTTGTATTTTAGGATTTAGGTTGCATTTGAAAAAAATAAAAAAATAAAAAAAGCAAAGAACAAACCTCCAATAATGATTTTCTAGGTAAAATAGTTTGATGAGCTTAGGTGACTGTTGATGAGTGATCCCTTTGGTGTGAAAATTTTTAAGGAGTTTGTCAACGTCTTGTTTTTCCCCTTGTCTTAATTGAGAACTGTGTTACCCCTTGGAGTCTTAGGCGCTAATGTTTGTACATGAGAGTCATTTTATGAGCTAAATGAGATTTTGGTAGATATCTCGTGAAATTTTGAGCCTTATTTGGACTAATTCATCATATTTAGTCTTATGTTCTTTCATGCGTGTAACTCTTTAATGTTGCATCTCTAGAACTTGCCTAAATTCTTGTGCAAAAGCACATTAGCATGTGCATAGTCAATGATGTGATAGAGGCATTCTTACTGGCTATTTAGCCACATTGCCAAATAGCCAACTTTTGTGTTACATGTTTATCCCCTTCGCTAGCCTCTTTAAGCTCTAAACCTTTTCTTGTTTTGATCACTTCATATTAACCCTTGGCCAAACACATATTCTTACCTTCACGCCAAGTCTATAGACCAACACTTTGTTTATAGAATGGGGGGTTTGGGGATAATTGAGTTTAAAGAGGCTTTGGTCTATTGGTTTATTAAGGGATTGATGGTATTGAGCATTTAGTTTTGTTTCTCTCTTACTTGGGTTGTGTATATATGTATTAGGTTCTAGGTTGACAATTGATGACCCTATGCCTTTCAATAATTGCAATTTTCATTTCATTTCATATTAAAAATAGAAAAAAGAAGAAGAAAAAAATGTCATGTTAAAGAAAAAGAAAAATGGAAAAGAAAGCAAAAACAAAAATGACTAAGTGATTGGCACTGGGCATGTAAATAGCTTGAGTTCCTTTCTTTATCAACTCATTTCCCACATGATTCATTAGAGTACGTTCATTGTATTATTGCTGTTTGGAAGATTGGTACATAATTTCTTAGTTCTTTGTTGTTGGTCCCTACTCATTTGGCTAAATAGCTATACATTGCCCAAATTTATTAATCCACTCTTAATCTTCTAGCCCACACTACAACCCATTGAGAATCCTCTTAATTATTATGTGCACATTGCATTCTTAGTGTTGGACAATTTGAGAGTCATGATAAGCATATGGGAGATTGTATATTTGACATGAGTCTTGAGTGAACCAATGCTATATTTCGATCACATGAGTGGGAATAATTCACATTTTCGAAAAGTGGGGTTGTACTGGTCTAATTGGCTCTAATCAATTCCATGTGCTTGCATGATGTGCTTTGTGATTCTTAGGGTAATCCAATTTGATATCTAACTTATGGTTTGATATCTAACTTATGGTCTCATACTTTTTTCAAAAACATTCGCCTTCTCCCAATTTTGAAATGTCTTTTGCACTATTTGGGGTTACAATTGATTGTCGTTCTTGTTTGTGATATGCTACAAGTTGCCTAGCCTGAGGAGGTTGTCGTGCTATGAATTCTTGGTGCATTCTTCCTTATTAGTTTACCTTGAGTTTAGCTTTGCTTAGGGACAAGCAAAGGTTTAAGCGTAGGAGAGTGGTGAACGTCATATTTGCATAGGATTTCACAAGTCCGTGGAAGTCATTTTAGGGGATTGAAATGCTTAGTTGTACGATTTATGCCCTTATTTCTTCTATTATGCTTCATACACTTGTTTAAGAAGTGTTTGGAGATTTTGATCTTGTAAAGCCAAAGCATGCTAGTAGAATGAAGATTTGGAGGCATTGTGGATCAAAAAAGATAGTAAATAAAGCCAAAGACACTTAATACAGACAAACCGTGGCCAGAACCATGTTCTACGAGGATCCAGCAGAAGCAGCTAGGGGAACAAAGAGGGGGCAACCAGACCAGTAGCCACCATAGTATTGCCATGGTGGGGGCCACAGTCCGTGGTTGGGCCTATGGTCAGGCTATGATGGTCCATCTTCCCTGAGTCAGCTTGTTTTCTTCACGGGCTTTCGTGTTTAAGGCATTTTAAGGCATTTGCAGGCTTTATTTTCACAATAAAAAATGGCTTTACCCTACTTTCCTAGCATGCCATTCGATTATCTATCATTATCTTCCATCTAAAAAAATCACCATTAGAAGACACTTGAAGAAGAAAGGAGGAAAGATCAAACAGCCATTCGAAGACTTTGGAGTGGATTGAAAGATCATCATCTAGTCTAGGTGAATAAGCTTTTCTTTCCTTCTCTTTTCAGTTTACTTGTCTTTAGCTTGATTAAGAACTTAGAGATGCTTGCTTTGTTTATTTTAATAATGAGCGAGAAGACTTCTTAATCTAGGGGTTGTAAAGCCGAACCGATGCTGATTTTGCTAGTTTGATCTTTCTGCATTTTGAATCGTTGCTTGGTTGTTTCATTCCAGCCCTTGATTCTTGATTTCCATCATGAGATTTGCGGCCAGCTTCTTGCATGTATCTTAGATGTTAGATCGAAGTATTGAAAGGTGAAGATCGAAGTTGGAGAACTTGGACTAGACTTAGTTTATTATTCACTTGAGAAAGTTTTATGAATTCAAGGGTCTTCAGATAATTATATTCTTAAATTTGATTCAATTAGGACCTCATGAGAATTAGTAATTGATTTTATTAATTTAATCCACTCCATTTTGAAAGAAAGTTGTGGTGACCTAATGAGAATTAGTAATTGATTTTATTAAGTTAATCCACTCCATTTTGAAAGAAAGTTGTGGTTTCTCTAACATTACCGAACATTGAAATCAATCAACATGGAGAAAAATACTTGTTAGACTAGTAGATAGGTAATGTCTCCCCTAGATGTTTTTAGCCATTGAATTTATCCTTAGCTGTTTAACAAGTGTTAGATAAAATCCAAATCAACTTTTTGGTTCCGCTTAGGAAAATATTGAATGGAAAACTTAGTAATTTAATTTAGTCTTCCAGTGAACGACCTTGATCTATATTACAATGCCCGTGCACTTGCAATAGCAATCACACCTTACTCAGCCTCGATCAAAGTGGGGACCAACAGTAGGTGCCTAAAAATGGAGTTCAAATTTTTACTTGCCCACTGATGATGGAATTAACCCAATTGTGAACCCAAAGGCCCAATAAGGTAATTAATAAAAATAAAATTGTAAAAGAAATAATAATGAGTCTCCCATTAGAGGAGAGGTGGCTCGAGTCAGCAAGAGCTGTTAGACCTAGGAGCTAGCTGGGTTTTCCCTTTTTTTGCTCATGTTTCTCCCGAGTTCAAGTCCAATGTGATTATTAATGCTAATTTTGCAGACTTCATCTAGTTAATGGTAGATTCTTGATAACATTAAAAATGTCATTGTGCTTAATATGATTAGTACTCGGTGTTCTTTTCCTAGACGAAATCTGTCTAATTATCACCTATGGAAGGGGGTGCCTCAAGGAGGAAATGGGGAAAAAAAGAAAAAAGGAGGGAATGAGTGATCACCAAGTCAATTTGTGAGACTAGAGCTGTTGATAATCACTTGAGAGACCATGAGGAAACTATTGTTAGTTGACTACAATTCCAAGTCTCTCATCTAAGATTAGCATCATAATCACTCTATTGGGTTCCCCAGGCAACTGTGGGTTGACCTGAGGACAAAAATTTCATCGTTCTCTTCCTGTTTTCTCTTTTCATGCTTATTGTGTTCTTACAAGTTAATAAAGTAACCTTTTATGTAGTTCCGACCCACTGCGTATTATTTATTTTACCTATCTTTCCATTAGACTAAAGATTGTACCTTTTTGCATAATTTTATGTGGAATATTACTATTGTTTGCACGATTGTTCGTTAGTGTAATTAAAGCTTTAGATTTCCCATGTTCAATAGTAGAGACCTTACTAATGACGGGCTGGGATGTGATGCACACCATTGCATCATCACACCTCTGCCCTTGAATCTTGATCCCACTTCGAGATCGAAGAGTCAAAATGATCTCTACAATAAGGATTGTATAAGGGCTTTTCGAAAACCCTTTTGAAGCTGAATCGATTCGTTCTTCGGTTGTCCCTATAGGTATGATTCACTTCGAAAAGAGACTTAAGTTTTCCCAAAAACTCATTGGCAGCTCTATTAAATTATCTAATCGCAGTAATTTATATTTTTCTTATTTTCTAACCCTTATTTGATTTCTATACTCAGTAGAGTGGTGCCGGGTCCTGATCTGACCCAGGAATCGGCCGGTTCTTGGAATAGGTGGGAAACCTGGTTCTTGGATTAGGCAGTTATCACTACCCTGGAGCAGGGCCCAGAAAAACTAGATTTAATTTTAGTCCGGGAACTGGCTAGTTCCTGGATTAAAATCGGGAACCAGCTTTCTGGTTTAACCCATTATTTTTGCCTTTTTTAAGAAAATCAGAAAGGAATAACGGCTAGCTCTCTTTTCAAAAGAAATCAAAATCAAAATAAAAGACCCCAACAAAAGGGTAGTGGAATCATTCATGGGGGATCACACCCTCGTGGAGATGGCTCCTTATAGCTGTTGTGAGCATTAGAGGTGTGACCTGCGATAATGGAAAATATTAAGCTAGCTAAAAGGATGGTGCTCAGTTAGAGAGGCTTAGACACAATATAGCAAAGGGAAAATCACTGGCTTCGTGATACATAAGGATGGAACCTTGAGCTTTTGAAATTGACTCTATGTGCGCAATAAGGAGAAATTGAAAAGAAAGATCTTAGAAGAAGCCTATAATACTCGTTACTCAATGCATCCAAGAGGAATAAAAATGTATAGGGTTTTTAGACAATTCTTTTAGTAGGGTAATAAGAAGAAAGAGATTGCAGAGTATGTGGATAAATGCCTAGCGTGTCAAAGAGCGAAGGCTAAACATCAATGTCTAGTAGGTGAATTCAGGCCTTTAGAGATTTGTACCTAGAAATGAGATTCAATTTCAATGGATTTGGAATGGGATTGCCCCAATCTTGTTCAAGAAGAATGCTATTTGGGTTATTATCGATAGACTTATTAAATCTCCCGTTTGGGTGTTAATTCATAACACTTGAAGTTTAGAAGGACTGGCACAATTGTATTTTAAAGAATAGTTTGATTACATGGCATACCAAAAGACATAGTACTTGATAGAGACAAGAGATTTGAAGCTCGATTTTGACAAGCCCTATAGAAAGCTTTTGGAACCAAGCTGAATTTGAGTAGTTCATATCACCGCAAGAGTAATAGGAAAACTAAAAGAGCGAACCAAATCTTAGAGGATATGTTGAGAGCATATGTTCTTGACTTTCAGGAAAAATAAGAAGACTACTTACCCTTAGTGGAATTTTCTTACAATAACAGCTACCAATCCACCATTAAAATGTTTGAGGCACTATATGGGAAGAAGTGTAGAACACTCCTGTGTTAGAGTGAGCTAGATGAAGCATGAATCATAGGGCCGGAATTGATTTAAGAGACCACTGAGAAGATAAGGAAAATTCAAAAACATATTAAAGCAGCCTAAAGCTGGCAGAAAAGTTATGCTAACAAAAGGAGAAGACCATGGGAACTTTAAGTAGGAGATAAGGTGTTCTTGAAAGTACCCCCAATTAAGGGAGTGAGAAGGTTCAATATTAGTAGTAAATTGAGCCCTAGACATATAGGGTCTTACAAAATTATTGAGAAGTTAAACTCTGTGGCTTACTGGTTGGATTTACCAGCAGAATTGGGCATGTGCACAACGTTTTCTACATTTCACAGCTTCAAAAGTATGTTCCAGATCCAAACCATGTCATCAGAACAAAGCCCATAGAGGCTGCTGAGAATTTGATGCATGAAGAATGTCCGATGAAAATATCAGACTATAGGGTTAAAAAACCTCAAAACAAAAGCATTCCATTAGTAAAGGTTTTATGGGCAAACCATACTTCATCTAAAGCCATATGCGAGACGGAAGAGGATATGAGAAGCAAATACTCATACCTGTTGGATGTATACCTAAGGTTTCTCTCAAGTTTGCAAGTTTCAAAGATGAAACTTATTTTAAGGGGGGGGGTGGCTGTAATGACCCGAACCTAAATTTTTGCTAATTACCTTGAATTATCTTAATTAAAATTTAGTTGGGCACCGCATTTCAATTTAGTATTTTATATTTATATTTACTTATGCAACTACAGGTTGAATGGCCAAAGTAGCCTCAAAATGAATTCCGTTACACTGCCAAATATCTGATTCAAAGTCTTAATAAATACTTCAATGATAGCCAGAGAAAATTAGCTTAATTATAAAAATGTGTAATTCTAAATGAAAAAAAATGTACGTACCTACAACAATGACACAACAATAATCAAGTAAGAAAGACATAGAAAGAATGCAAAGAGTAATGAATTGAAAATCATAGTTCTTTCCTTCAAATTTTACACCCAAATGGTGTAAAAT
>NCQV01006243.1:0-10832 GCA_002740545.1 Lophocereus schottii | reverse complement strand
CACCATCACAGCAAAAGTTGGCGGATGCCAAGTCTTAGGACCCTCAACGGCCAGACTTAGATTCTAGATTATCAGCCACTATCTTGGTGAGAGTTGGTAGGCCCCAAGTCTCATAACTCCCAGCAGCCAGGCTTGGATTTCTTGTATTATCAACCGTCATGACTGATCAGTCCTTAAAGTGCACACTATTTTGAGGTTATTTTGTGCCATTTTAAGGGAGAATTATGTGTTTTATGTTATAATTTATATTCCTTTTCTCGTTTTATGCTTGGGTATGGTTTTTTTTCTGTGTTTTGTAGATTTTTGGACCATTTTACCCAAAATTTGACAATAAATGAGTGTATTTTGACTCCCTAGGATGCCCCTGAGTTACTATCCTCATGGAAGGAAGGCAGAGCAAAAGAATATCAAGCCAAAGCTAATCATGGACCCTCTGTGGTGAAGGCCACGGTCCGTGGTGGCCTCAGTTTCGCCGAGGCTTTTTGTTTTCGAGAGGCTTTTCGACTATTGAGTAGTTTTAATGTCATTAATTCTTCTGCTTGTTGGGCTTCCCGGAGTTTCACTATAAAATGCTTCTCTCAACCTCATTTCCACACATCCCATCTAATCCATTCCCTCCATAATCCATTCTATCTAGTTAGGATTTAGTAGATCAGAAAGAGAGAATTGAAGTGAAGATTTGCAAGGATTCTATGTCGGATTTGCAATCGACGGATTCAAGCGCATTAATTTGCTGAATATCTCTTTTCTCTTCTCTTCTCTTCTCTTTTCTAAATTTAGATTTATGTTATGTAATTTTCATTATCTTTTGTGGTTTTGATTTTGGATTTATTGAAATACTAGTTAATTTCCTAATTTACTGCTTATCTCTTTGAGCATTTTAGAATTGTTGGATTATTTTATTAGATCCTAGATGTTAATTGTCTTGCAAGAAATTTGATCACTTTCTTGCATATTTTGGGTATTGGATGAAGGAGTGAAAGGAGAAATTCGATAATTGAACTGTAGGATTTGACTTGATTTTTTAGAGTCTTAAAAGAGCACACCAATTGAGAAACCACAAATTTGATAATCGTATGCTTAATGATCCTAAATAAATTAAAAGCCCTTGAGAAATGGTAACTGGTTAGATCTAGGTATTGCTCTTCACCTTGGAAGAGGGTTGTGATACTTTAATTCTCAGTTTTAAAACAACCAACTAAGGAAGAAGTGCTTGATTGATACATGAATTAAGAGATTACTTATTTTGGTTAATTCCAATTATTATTCATCTATTAGATCAGATAGTTGATTGGTTTAATTTCAATATCAAGTATTGATTTGCTTAGCCTATCTTGAGGGAATATAACCCAAAAGATCAATGAAGTCTCTGTGAGATCGACCTTGATTTGCTACAATGCTACCGTGTACTTACGGCCCTATCAACGGCGAAAGTTGGCAGGTGCCAAATCTTGAGAGCGTCACCAGTCGGGCTTGGATTCAACATTGTCGACCACTGTTATGGTGAAAGTTGGCAGACACCAAGTCTTAGAACCCTCAGCGGTCATGCTTGGATTTCTAGCATTAGCCATGGTCCCAGCAAAGCCGGCGGGCGCCTTGTCTGAAGACCCTCAGCGTCTAGGCTTAGATTCTACATCATCACAGTCAGACAAACAATACAAATAGCAAGCATTACTTTGTCCTTCGCCATACTATGGCTCAGCTAAAATGGAGAATAATTGTAGGCGCCTAAAAATGACATATTATTTTTAATGGGCAGACGACAAATGTAATTCCCCAATTTGAGGTTTTTAGGGGGCCCAACAGGGTTATGGTCCAAAAAAAAATCGAGTCCATTAAGAAATAAAGCAACCAAATTTTCCTCTTTGCTACTTTACCAACACCTATTAGGCTAGTTAAACAGCCCCCCTAGGATTAGTGTTTCATGTCTGGAGATTTAATTAGATTAATCTCTTAATTAGAATTCTAGTTACTTTAGTGAACTTGTTTAGATTAAGCCTAATAGGAGTATGACTATGTCTTCTTTTACTAGGCTGATTCACATAATCTCCTCAACCATTGTAAAATAGGGTTCACCCTTTGGATAGGGGAGGACAGAAAATCTTTAGACTGACACATTACTACAAAGCCATTAAAAGTCACAAATAAGATGAGAGGAAATATAGTGAAGAGCTTTAGGATTCATTTTCTAGGAGAAGGAGTCAGAGTTTAGAGAGTGAAATTAGTCATTGGTTTAAGAGAGCATCACTCTGCTGGGTTCTTAAAAGATTTAGGTGTGTTATCCCGAGGGTGCGCTTTACAACCTTTTTCCGTGTCTCTTTACCTCTTTTCTCCTAATTTAGGTGATTGTAGTTTGGTAAAGATGTAACCTTTAAGTAGTTTGATACCTGCCTGCTGTAATAACTGTAATGTTTTATCTTTTTACTTTCTTTTAGTGAATATTATGCTTCGATTTTATATGCATAAGTGATTTTAGCTTGCTTCACGATTGTGTGTTAGTATGATTAAGTTTCAATTTTTTGTGACGATCAGAAGAGGTTATCAGTAATGACGGATGGTGATGAGATGCAGCCCATCACATCACATTCTATCACTCCTGAATTTAGATCATCGGTTTAGACTCGTGCTGGCCCCACAATAGAGACTGCTCGAGGGGCCCTTTGAAAATCTTTTTTGAAGCAATGTCAATTTGTCCTGTTAGCTGTTCCTGTCGATATGATTTTCTTTGAAAAGTGAGATGGTTTATAAGTTTTTTGTAAAACTTACTGGTGACTCTACTAGTTAAAGTTTAATGCTTTTTTTAATTCTTTCATCTATTTATTGTTTTTCTATACTTCTGGAATTGGGTGGATAGGTTTAGATCCTGATAGTAGGACCCGTCTGGGCTAGAATACATGTTCGAAGCTGGTCTAGGAACCCGACTAAGGCTAAGGCTGAATGTCTGGCCAGGCTAAGGTTGCTGGTAGACTCCAGGCCAAAGAGCTAAAGCTACCTCTGGCCTAGAAACTCGGTGGCCTAGAAACCTAGCCGGGTTCCTAGGCTAGGACCTAAGGTAGTTTCCCAAGACCCTACAACCTAGTTTTGCCTACTATCTTGTAAAAGAAAGATAAAATTTAAATTTGCTTATTAAAAATAGATTACCTAGCAAACAAGTTCGACTATTTATGAGGAAATCGTGCCCCGAAGAGGCTTTTCAGGGGTCCCTGGTCGTTACAGTAGTGCTTTCATTAAGTCTCTGAAAAATATAGGAGACCACCTCCTCTTTTGGCAGATAAACAAAGTTTATAAGGGAAGGGTCATCTTCTACAGCAGATGATAATGAATTAACCACAAGCCGTACTATCCTTAGTAAAACCAAGTAGGCCTTTGAGCTAACTCTATGCTTTAAGAAGGCCAACATACCAGAAAGCATTCCCTCATATCGTAGAGGTAAAACTAGCAAGGTTTTTTAGAATAATGTCACCTTTCTACAGGCTTCAACTCCTCAAGCCAATGTTAGTAGTATGTTGAGCTTATCTAGGAATATTGACAACATACCATGCAAGATGCTATCTATCCCTAGCTATATTATTGGGATAAGGACTCTGAGACTATCTTAAGGGTTTTGCTTAAAATGTCCTAAGGTACTTGGAGGCAGTTGTCTCCTTTGCCTAAAGAAAGAAAAACATTTTAGAGCCCATTCTAGGTCTCCAACTAGCTTAAAAGGATGAGTTAGAGTTGAATAAAGAAGTATAGCCATTGGAGATGCCCTTAAGACTACCATCACTTTGCCCTCTCTTACTCATATTCCATATAAAGAGGAAGAGGAGTTTTGATACTACAGGAGCTAGAAGTTGCCAAAAGGTTGATGTCTCAATCTAGCTGTGTCCAAGAGAGCTCTTCTTAAATCAAGTCTGAGTTTCCCAACCTATTGCCTGAGGTTCCCAACCCTAGCAGAGTTGAACTAAGAGTTTAGATTCCATGCCTCTGAAGGAGCTTGTTGTTGTGACTAGTTCCCAAGGAGGTTGACCACGTTCCTATGGTATCCATTAAAGAGCAATAATCCTTAAGAGGAACATTAGGTAATGAGCAACACGATATTCAACTTACCATCACTAAAGTTGCTCATTTGGAGGAAAACCTCCCATACATTGAAGCAAGCTCAGAAAAGACTCTTAAAAAGGCCAAGTAAGAGAAATTAGCTCTAAACGAGAAGCTACAAAAGGTATGAAGGATGTTGCCTTTCATAGGGATAGCTAGCATGTCCTGGTTTTTGAAGTGTTCAACTCTGAATTTACAAGTCTATTGAAGAATGTAGACTGGTACGAGTATAAGAAAAAGGATGAGTTGGATAGTTCTACATTTTGCAATGCACTTTTAGTTAATCCATTTTGTAGTTTTTGTAAGAATAAAATTGTATCATGGTTTTTCCTTTTAAAAAAGTTTTGAATTGTACAATGCAATTTGTTGTCCTTTAGCAAAAGTTTTAGACTAAATTTGCTTAAGTAAGGCCCAACAATAATTTAGATATTGTTTTACAACTTTACACAATATTGAACGCAAATGAATAAGTACAAGATAAATAATTACCTTAGAGATTTCTGTCACTTCACTAACGTGCCTAAAAGCATTTTAACTGTTCGGTTCTTGCTATGATATGACCCAAATTAGAGAAGGGTTTTAGGCATAATAATGTTTGAGGCACATATTATGCCTTAGACGCCTCTATACCTCCCAGAATGAAAAGCTTGTAGGTCTTAGGGTGGAGCTCCTGTCGGATAACCTTTATAATTGGGCCTAATTTTCCTGAATGTTTCCCCACTATTTCTATACTTCGCGGACAAAGTCTTGTAGCTTCGATAGTCTATGATGCACCCTTTTGTTGTAGGCTCTTGAAATTCTTACCTTATGGAGCTCTCCCTTAATAGGCCCAGAACTTTGACCTCTAGCTATGGCCTTGAGCTATGGCTTCTTATTAAGCTCTAAATCAAATACTATACCTTGAGAAGAGTGTCTAAATAGTGGCAATCTTGATCATGGTCATGATAGACCAAAGAATACCTTAAATTTCATCTGCCCGAGCCCTTTTAACACCCACAGTTTTCTTCTATAGTACTTAAAGAACAAGCCTACTTACTTCATCTACTTGCCAATTTACATCTAGTTGAAAGTGTCATGACTTGAGGGCCCTACTCTTACTCTTAACTAAAGCAATTACTCTATTGGGTTTGTTTTAAGAAGGTTTAAGAAAATGAGTAGAGCCACCATTATATCTTAGAAAAATATGAAAACCCTTTTTAAAATTAGAAAACAATCCCCCACAATCTCGGAGGGGATTGACTTGACTCAAGGCTAACTAGCTAAGAGTAAGGTATGCGTAAAGGTACAACAAGTGGTAGGGATGCAAGTCAACCTACAGATATTGCCTATTCAACCACTATGGTTATGAAAGAGAACAATGAATTTCTAACTAATTCCATGCAAACATCAATTTTAAGCCAATTTGGCTTATTTAGGCCCTATTCTCTTTGACTTATTTTGTCTAAACTTATTCTGAATTGAACTTATCTGAACTTATTCTGAACCTTTTTGCTGAACTCATTTTGAACTTAGTTACTGAACTTATTTTGAACTTATTCTAAACTTATTTACTGAACTTATTCTGAACTGAACTTATATGAACTTATTCTGTAAAAAAGTCTAAGAGAATGGGGCCTTGGTGATTATAACGTCAAATACATGATTTTTGGGTGATCTCTTGGATTAGTCATATTACATGCTAGGAGAGCAATAAAAGAAAGCAATAAATTTTAGTAACTGCTTAGATTAATTACATAGTTTGATAATTGCATATGTATAAAAAGAAAGCACTTAGGGTAGATCAAATAAGAACATGATAGCCAAAGCAAATAAAGTGACGAGTCAATTATTTTGCTATAGTCCTTAGAACTTACCACAGTTTGATTGGCAAAGCTTGTGTTAGGCCCCTTTCAACTCCAAATCAAGTAGAATGAGGGTTGGAGGTTAGTCCCAAAAGTTTTTTTAAAATTTTTGGAAAACTGTTCTGGAAGAGTTTTGCTAGGAAAATAAGAGAAAGAGAGAGAAAGGAATATTAGAGTAAGAATCGTCACTCTTGGCAAAGACAATTTCCTACAATAAAGGCCTACTTTCTAGCAAGAGAGAGAGTAGAAAGAGGAATTCTAAAGGGGAGGTTGTATCACTAGCAAGGTAGAAGAGAAGAGATGTGGTGAATCTTTATGTTTTTGAAAGAGGATGGGAGCACCGCTTTTTATACTAGTAGGAGGAACAACCCATTAGCGTTTATAGAAACACAAAAGATTTTATTACATAAAATAGTCTTACGAATATTCTAGGATTGTCTTGGCTAAAATCATGCTTTAAGGTGTAAGCAGATACCACAAAGAACAAACAGTAAGAAAAACAAACCTAGCGAGAGCTAGTAAGGGTAAGAGGCAAGCCGCTTGGCCCTAGCGACATACTACTTGGCCTAGTAGCTTTCATTGTTTTGACCATAACTTTATTTTCAAACCTCTTATTGGTGGATCCCTTTTCATATTAGAAAGCTCATTGAGTTTAATTTCTAACAATCAAGTTTCAAGACTCGTGGATTAGTAGGGAAATAGTTATGGACCCAAGAGTGAGAAGGTGTTGGTTTTTGTGCATATGACTATCCTTACTTTTCGGATTTGAGCCTGCAATATTTTGTTGAAAGCCACCTTTCATGAGGAACGTAGTCAATAGGCTAAACTGCCTTTTGGCTCTTAAGTGGGGTCATGAATGAGGTATAAATCAATGTTACTTGTGAATCTTCACAAAATGGGCTAGTTTGGCCCTTAATTGCCCTCTTCGCAAACCTTTTGGATTGGTTGAAATGTTTTTCGTTAAAAAAATCATTTTGAAAACTACTTTTGTAGGGATTAAGAACTTTAGGAAACCTAAAATAATGTTGCTTTGTCGATGAAGAGTTGAATAAGTGTCATCATTAGATTGTCAATGCATGCAACATACAGTATGCATTTAGTCTATACTTCGAGGGAGATATTTATGTGTCTATAGAAGCCTCTACTTAACTAATGCTAAGTGAGGTAAAGGGCAATGTATATCATGTCACACAAGTTGTATGCAAATGGTTAGCTAGCCTCAAACATGATAGGATTAGTGTAAATGTAGATGAGCATATAAGCAGCGCATAAGATATGCAGCAAAGGAAAAAAAGCCCTTGTAGGGATCTGAAACCCCATTCAGGTTGGAGATAAAGGATGCAACATACAAAAAGGTAAGAGCTTCCAAGGGATCCTATTCAACCTTGGAAGGGGGAGGGGGAGGAAGGTTAACCCCACTTTGGATGAAGCATGGCAGGTTGAAAGAATGAGTATCCAGTCCCATGCAAAGATGTAGATAAGTATCCATGTAGCCCCTAGTGCGTTGGGGATATACAAGTGCAACTAGATATGTATTCAATAGGTGTAGTGTTCTATTTATGTTTATGTACAAAAGGATAGTGTGTGTTATTTATGTTCATGTGCAAAAGGATAGTGTGTGTTTGTTAAGGGTATTTAACTACAACCCTAATCACCAACAGTTGGGACAAAAGAGAAGTCTAACTAGGGTCTCACATACAAAACCTACCACCTCTAGTTGGGACAAAAGGGAAGTCCACTTAGGGTCTCCCCTACAAGACCATGCACCTATGGTTAGAGCAAAGGTGCTAGATACCTATAGCTAGGAAGAATGAAATTTAGCCTCCCACAGCTTGGTGATGTAGTGCTATGACTAGCATGTGAGAGAATTTCAGCCACCTATGACTAGGGTCATGAAATGTTTAGCCACCTAGGACTAGAAAAAGTGGGTTCTAGCTACCTATGAATAAGAAGCATTGTAGCCTCCTACTATTAAGATAAGATGAAATCTAGCCTCGTAGGACTCGGATGAGAAAAAGGCTAGTAACCTACAACTAACATGAGAAGATATCAAGCTAGCAAGGACTAGTGAAGGGGAAGTGTAGTCACCTATGAGATTGGTTCTATTCAATGTTATGATTCAATGTTATGACTTGTGTGATAAGTAAAGCTTGGGGATGTAGGCCACTTAAGAAATTAGGAAGCACACATTTTGAAGGAGATCAAAAGGGCTCAGGTTAATACATAAAATGTTAGGATTGAGAGAAAAACAAGTTCTTATATATAATGTATTGAGGATTACTTAGTTGAAGGTACGACTAGAGGATGATATGGGGCGTAGCTTAGCTATAGTTGTTCTCCAAAGGCCTAGTAATGATCACAAGCCTCTTTTGATGTTATTCGTAAGTTGGGCTACCATCTGGATGAGTCTGTTAGTGTATAGACATTAATGTTTTTTTAACAAAGTGCTTAACTGCTTTAAAAGAAGGTTAGTATATGTGAGATGTCAATCCCATAGCTTCTTACTTTTTTCTTTTCAATATTATTTTCTTCCTAAGTATATTGTCATGATGATGCTATCTCTCATCATTTGTGTTTAGATTCAGGTCGATATGTGCATGAACCATATATATATATATATAGAGAGAGAGAGAGAGAGAGAGAGAGAGAGAGAGAGAGAGAGAGAGAGACCAAGTTCAAGTATATATGAAAAGTCTATGGCATGAATAAGTCTATTATAACATGTGTGTATGCATATGAGGGAATGGGAAGGCTAAAACTATGAGTGTTATTATGCTAATGTATTTATGAGTGTACATATGTATATATGAATGCATTATGCACAAATGCAAACTACTATGAGATTATGATGTAATGTAAGTGCTTGGTCATGCTAGACATGGGTATAGAGGTTGAGGTATGTTAGTTATGGTGAGGGTAGAGGATAGTTAGTCAAGCTCTCACGTGTAAGGTGGAGATGAGGTTGGACTAAGTTAGCCTGCTGGACTTAGGCTAGAGAGGAGGATGTGAGGATCCACAAGGTAGAGGTAAGACCAGACCAGGTTGGGCTGACGGAGGTCAAACCTATTTGGACTAAGGGGTGGACATGAAGATGTGAAAAACAAACATGGAAGAGAAATCACGGTAGGGTAGGGAGACAATGTAAGGAAGGCAAACCATACTAGAAGAGGAAAAATGGTCAGGTTGACTATGACATGAAAAATGAGTGTAAGGACTGAGTCAGGTTAGGTTCAATATAAGGATAGTAGCAAGTGGTTAGGTGTAAGTCAATTGATAATGGCAAGGATGATTACTCTGAGTTGCAAGTTCTTTCCTTTAAGGCATTAACCATTTCGGGGAAGAAGCTGATTTCATTCATGTAGAGCATTATGCCCTTATTTGTGATTCATAGATTGTGTGAAGACTCAAATTCTAACTTTAAGACCATACCCATGATTAGATACATTAAATCAAAAGGCTTTTGGGATGTGAAGAGATATGAGTGTGAGTAGAAAGTGGTAAAAGTTATAATTGGGTTATTGTTATCTAAGTTTTGAAACAAGTCTAGTAATACTTCATGAATTCCCAGAAAACTAAGTTGCTTCATTGAGTGAAAATCCTATTTTCCAAGAGTCTTAATTCAACTTAAGCAAGATGGATGTGCTTAAAAGAGACTACCTACCTATCCACATAGGAATAAAGTCAGCCATAGTTCTAAACAATATGTGACTTAAGGGATTCTGCATCTTAGAAGACTTTGTGTTTTAAGGCTAAGGTTTAGGTGATCAAACAATGGGGAAACAGTGCAAAGGCTCAAAAGTTAACTATGTATGTACCTCAGTGTATATGTGCGTTTATAGTGATGCTGCACCCTTATAGGTCTTAATAGTCTCTTTCTTTCTTTTTTCCCCCCTTATTTCACTTTTACTTTAGGACTCCCCATCTACTTAGGTGGTGAAGCACCCTTTAAGTCAAAAATAAATAGTCTCTTTCTTTCTTTTTCCCTTTTTATTTCACTTTTACTTTAGGACTCCCATCTACTTAGGTGGTGAAGCACGCTTTAAGTTAAAAAAATAATCTATTACCACACTTCTTTTCATTTGTTTTTTTTTTTCATTTTTGTTTTTCATTTTTTTCCCTTTGTTTTTGGTTTTGCTTGTGTCACTTTTTTAAAGGGAAAAACAACGCCAATGTCATATCTCTGTTGAGATAACCCATGTAGCAGGCATCTAATCAATACCTCCCGACCTCGTCAGCTAAGATATTAGGTAATGAAGTACACCTCAGGCCATAGATAAAGCCCTTAGATAGGCCATGGGCACCCTTAGCATTGATTCAATTTCGAACTTAGGGCCTTGTTTCTTACCTAGAATTATTTAGGCATCATACACTGTGCACTTTAATTCCCATCCCCTAAGTTTAGGTTGATTTGGTTTTAGGTAAGTTCACATTTAAAGGTCTAAGTACGCTTTTAAGAGTAAAGGTAAAGATATTGGGGTTTCAGAGGAGGCTTCTCATCTTAACCAAATCCTTTTAGTCATATGTTATTATCTCTTTTATTTTTAGTTATTCTTGGCATTTTTAGTAAATTTTTGCAACTTGGATTTTCTATAAGATAGAAGCATTCAAAAGGGGAAAGGATAAAGCATGTATACAAAAATGTATGCACAAAATACACTTTTCCTAATATGAAATTGAAGTATAAATACTTGGCCTTGGAATGATGGGGCAAGGTTAGGAACTCCCCATCTCCAACATTAACGTAAACTCGGGAACATGAGCTATTATTGATTTTAATGTTGCTGAAGCTGCTTCTGTGTTCATCTAAATGTGGTTGAGATAGGGTAAAAGGCTAGTGTGATCTTATTTTAAATCCTCTCGTGGAGGGAAAGCTGAGGGTTCATTAAAGAAGACAAGGTTAAGTGCATTCTT
>NCQV01006240.1:78465-95533 GCA_002740545.1 Lophocereus schottii | reverse complement strand
TTGATAAATTATGTTATGCAAGCTATAAATTTAAATGGATTTTTTTCTTCGCTATTTTTTTGTACTATTTTGGGTCGAACGTAAACAAATCTAAGTGTTTTTTTTCCATCTAGGATTGATACCCTTATGCACCAAGGGTAAAGCAATCTAATTTTTTAAGTCATTCACAATTTATACTTTCATAGTCCAAGAATAGTACAAATATATTTGACTTGAATAAGTGGGCAGTTCATGCCCTTACTTTAAGACACTATAAGAATTAATCAAGATAGTGGCACTCCAAGAATTTGCCATTTATTAGGCTAATTCAAGCTCCTTCTTCGTGAACTATCTTGAAGGTATAAATTACTTCTTCGTACATCTTGTAGAGAAAGGACTCCTCTCATATAATACTTGACATCGACTATGAGTTTCTTTCATCACCGATATGACAATCCCAGTTGCAACACTCCATATATAAGATAATTCACACAATCAACATACCATGGGGTGGCATGGTGAGAAATAGTTAGGAGTTGATCACTCGGGAAGGAGTCATCAATGGAGAGCTCTTTAATAGGAGTAACCTTGAGGCCCAATCGAGAGAAGGACCCAGCTAATGAGATGGGGCTTAGAATTAGACTTCTTCACAAGGTGCTTTAAAGTGGCATGATTGGTGAAAACAATCATATCAAAATCGACCAAATAGAAGGGAAAATTTCTGCAATGTAAACATGGTCTCTACTCTCTAGGAACTCTTTCTTAGTGCTGGCATAATTCACTTAGGCATCATCCAATGTCCAGCTTGCATAATTTATTACGTAGGGCTCACTCTCCTTCCTTTCTTCCAAACAACCCCAAAATGTTGCATCACGCATCACTTCAATATGGGAGTCCCTAATTCGGAGCTTGCATAACAAGGACAGAGATTAATTCCTCCTTCAACTTGTTAAAAACACTTAAATATTTCTTATTAAACTTAAAGGCACGTCTTTGACAAGCAATGCCAAAATTATAGAAAAATCTTTTATGAAAAACTAATAAAAATCAACATGTCCAAAAAAACTCCTCACAACCTTCACATAACATGTTGTGGGAAATTTTTCAGCCACATTCACTTTTGCTTTATTTACTTCAGAGCTTTTGTTAGAAGCATCATAAGGAAGTACATTTGCCTCTTGTCCCATAAGGTGACACTTTTCCCAACTTAACACCAAATTCATATCCTCACATTTTTGCAGCACTTCAGAATGATTATGCAATCAATAACCAAATAATGTACCATAAATAAAAACAAATCATCGATAACCCTGCATAATCTTCTTAGTAAAATTAAAGAAAATGGCCATTATTTAAGGATAGTAGAACATTATACAACCTAAAAGGCATCATTCTGTGTGCAAAAGTACTATGTGGATATCCAAATGTGTATTTTCTTAAACATGAGAATGTGTAGAGATTTGGAGAAATCCTAAATATCTAACTAGGTAGAAAAATTAGGGGTCCTCAACTAGCCTTGCAAGCATTTGGTCAACAAAGTAAATGCAAAAAAGGTCCTTATGGGTCCATTATTCCCATTTTTTACAACTGCTATTATGAAAGCATCGTAGCTCAGGGACCCAATGGTCCTGTATAATGAGATGATTGCTCTTTCAGGTTTGTTTTAAGGAAGTTTAAACTTTAAGTAAAGGAGTTGAGTCATTTAGGAAAATACAAAAACTCTTTGAAAACTAAGATTTTAGCAAACAGCCCCCACAATCCCAGATGGGAATTGACTTAACTACAAGGCTAACTGTCTAATAGGCATAAAGGTATGACGAGTAGTAGGAACACAAGTTCACCCACCGACATCACCCTCACGACAATGTCCTTTACTATGGCTATCAAAGAAAATCATACAAACATCAAATAGCATGCCAATTGGTCCTGATTAGTGATCATAGCATCAAAGACATGAACTTTATGTCGATCCATTAGATTAAATCCACTTACATGCTAATAATAATTACAAAATAATTTATCTTGCTTAGTGATTATAGCATCAAAGACATGAATTTTATGCTGATCTATTAAATTAAATCAAATTACATTCTAATAATAATTAAAATATAGAAATAAAACAAGAACTATCTCATGATCAAGAAACAAAGATGAAGGAGAATTAATTTGGTCAAAATAATATTTTTTTTGATAGATGAACCCTCGGAACTTACATCAATTTGGGTTTAAAATGAATAAAGTCCCAAATGTCTAACCTTTCGTTTACATCTATTGAAGGTTAGTCCAAAAAATATTTCAAAAATGTGTTATCATGGCAGTAGGGCAAAGAACTAGAGGAAAGATGAAGATGAGTATGCTAGAGGATAGATATTTGCTCCTAGCAAAAGAGGATTGCCTGTAGGAAGAGCAATCTCTCTAGCAAGAGGGATAAAGGAGAAGAATGCTAGAAAAAGGGCTTTTTCTCCAGCCAGGAAGAATAGAAGAGTATTTTTGTGTGTTTGTATGTATCAAGGTAGGAGGAGGCTCCTTTTACAGTGGAAAGGATATTGAACGAATCCTCCTACGGTTTTTAGATTCAAAGAGATATCTTTTTAACTTGGATTGGGAGAAGGATATGTAAATATGCTCAACTGCTTTAAAAGGTAGGCCCCAAGCAGGGCTAGAGGCCATCCGGTTGCACTAGGTTGATGTTGTTAAGCTAGTTTAGGTACTGTTGGGTTGAGCAATAAGTTATTTCTACCTCCATGATTGTTTTCCTATTGTGACCACAACCTAACAATTTGCTGCTCTGGGCCACTGGGCCTGGGCCTATTCTAGGTTAAATGTTCTAACATAGGATGTTGTTTACGAGACAACATGTGACCCTACTGGTCATACCCCTTCTATTGCAAGCAATAGATCTTATTAATTTTCCATTTGCTCATTTTTAGTTCCCTTTTTTCCATTTGCGAACTTTTAGAGAGAATATTTTTGAAATAACTTTTGTAATCATTTCATGTGTGAACTAGCTTCACAAACCTTGAGAATGCATTGTTCTACTATTGGTGACAAAAATTAGGTGTCATCATTATGTTATCACATAATAGCCCAATGCTAAATTATATTTATTATTTAATTAAACCATGTTATTAATTTTCCTACATTTATTATTGCATTTAAATATTCCGGTTGGGAAAAATTTATTTTGAGCCCTACTTTGGAATTCATGTTTTAATTATCGTAACAATTTCGGGGGAATCGATTGTAGGCCTCGGCAAATATGATTAAGCGACAAATTATTTTCCGTAGCATCACAAAAATTTAATTGTTAAGCTAAAAAAAAATTTTATTTCAATGGAATACTATTTTTTTGAGTCCAATTCATTTTAACCCAATTGGTGGCCCAAAAAGTTAGTATAATTGAATTTAACTAATTACCATTATTTGTGCCTAATTATGATTGGCAACAAGCTACTTTTCGAGGGATAAATATCGGTTAAGTAAAGCAGGATAAGTTAAAAAAAGAATATCAAGCCAAGCTATTTTTCTTCTTCTCCTCCCCCTACATGGCCGCTCTATTGCTCCAACTGCTATTTGCTACTGCTGTTGCCACCTTTTGCCACTAGCCACTAGCCACAGTCCCCACAGCCACGAAACACCACTTCCATCTCTCTCTTTTAAGCTCTCAAGTGAGGTAAAACCCTAACTCTTTTCTTGTTTAATTTCAGTTTTTATAAATGATTTGATCATGGATCATGTTATCCTGATAAAAATTAGTGTTGGTTTGGTGTTTATTATGTGTGGATGAGTTTGAAAGCATGTAAGATTTGAAATCATACAGCATCATGTAAGCTTGATGTTCAAAATGATAAACCTCGAGATTTTTGATTTAATGTTGTGATCTTTGGTATGAAAAATGAATTTAAGGTTACGGGTGGTCATATTAAATCCATTTATGGTGGTTTAAATGTAAATTTGAATTGAGCATAACCTAGGGTTTCATAATCATGCATGAATATGGTTGATTTGTAAATCAAGTATGTTTATTTGGATTAAATTAGATGAAATTTTCATATTGGACATGTTATGGGCTTGAAAAATAATGTTGTGTGAATTTTACCAAAATTAGTGGATTATAGAAAATCCCATAACTGACCAAAAGAGGTTGTTTGGTTTAGTAATGCAAGTAAGTGAGTTTATGGGAGTATTTTGAGTGATTATGTGACAAAAGTATTTAAAAATGTGCAAGGTTGATCACAAAGAAATTTTTGAGTGTCTGGCTAAACTAAGGTAATAACAAGAAGGAAACCGAGGTTGATACACCTCAAAGGGCCATTTAGCTTGGTTTATGAGAGAAGAAAGAAACCATGAAAATTAGAAATATTATTAAAAGTTTTGGATGATTATTAATGTTGCTAAGTTTGACAACCTTGTGCTGAAAAACTCAGTTAGGTTAGAAAACTGAACTAAATGGACATGTAAATGAAATTGGAGAAGTGGGACGAGTAATGACTCAAGAACAGTGTCTGTCGGGCCAAACTAGTGTGATTAAGGCTATCCCTACTAACTCCACCCCTCTTGGCCTTAAACCCTTATTATCCATCTCAAAATATCATAAATATTATCCTATTGTGCATAAATATTATATAGTGAGATTGCATTTGAAAAAGCCTAGGTATGTCCTGTAAGTATATCAATGAATTAGCTTACTCAGTGATTTATCACCTAATTAGTGACCCGTTCAGTTGTCATTTACAGGGCACTCGCCCTCTAGTTACCCGTGTGGCTTCATGCCAAGTCTCCCGATTAGCTTGGTAGGTGTGCCTCTATCCATAGATCGTATCAATTATCAGGGGTTCACTTCTAGATAATAACTAGCAATGTAGTTTTACATTCATCTCTTTCACTATTTAAACTAAATTGAATTGCAAACAGGCCCAACCAATTTTTCAGTGATCATTTAATAATATAAGAATGCATTTATTGAGCTCCAGCTCACATTTCACAATGTTTGTCATATTTTGGTTTAAGCAAGTGCTTAGTAAATCCTCGTCATGCTAGCAAACCAACAGAAGAAAATATGTGAGAAAGGGAATCTGGATGGATCAGTAGAGATGTTAGTTTAGGAATATTTTGGGAACTGTATTTTGAGATATTCAGTTGTTGGACTTCTAAACTTTTTTACTAATTGCTCTATTATGATTTGTAACCTTATGGTAGTTAGTAACTGTTTTTATATGGTTTTGATAATTTTTGATTATGTGTGGTTGTAATCTATGCTTAACTATGTTATATCTAGTGCATATACTTAAAGCCTTGTCCTTCTGGATGGCGGTAGCGCCCCACTCATTGGGTCTATCAGTTTTAATTAAGGGAATAATTAAATAATATACAATCAGTGAGACATGTGCATTAGGGGTGTTACATTTTGGTATCAGAGGCAGGTTTGATTTCCTTGATGGGTTATGGAGTATGGAGAGTACAGATAGGAGGGTGAGAAGGTTGGTTAGCGATGGTTATCATTATATCATTAGAGATTTGTGATAATAGAAATGTATGCTTATATCTCACATGTTCTTCTTTTATATTTTCTTTGTTAGATGGATCCATATGCAGCTAATATTATGTTGGATATTTCTGTGGCTCCTCACATCTCTTTGCTACATGCTAGTATGGTAGCCTACATGCAGGACCTTTTTTGAGTTTCATAGCACTATGGTCCGTACACTTAGGTTACTGTGGTCTTTACCTATAGTTGCCCCTTAGGTTGAGTATAGGACCCGATATCATGACTTTATGATAACTGGGACCCCAGGGCTTAGGCTACGATTACCATTGAGTCATTGCTCAGGGAGGAATTTGAGCAAAGGGGATTGCTATGGAGACCATATAGTATATAATTCCTTTGCACTTTGCACCTCCCCCACCTGCACCATCTGCACTTGCTCAGGGGCCACCATCACCATCTCCACCAGGTGCTCCTTAGCCACTCGACAACCCAGAGTCATTGGGATCGGGAAAGACGATCCCTCTATATGATGGATCAGGGGAGGTTCACATTGTTGTGGATCTCCCTAATATACTAGAGGTAGTGGAGCTTAACTCTGATAATGAGCTTGTAGAGGACCCTGAGTAAGATACAGAGAAGGACTCGAAGGAGGATCCAGGGGAAGAGTTGGAGTTGGGGGAGCATCAAGTTGATCATGACGTTGAGGATGCAGAGTCGGGTGCGTCAAACGATAGTTTTGACTGGGGCGAGGAGCCTAGGGATGAGTCTAACCTAGGCTATGATCCATCTAGGAATCATTAGGTTGATTTAGGAGCTGATTTCTCAGTTAGGTTACATTTTGAGCCCATATATGTATATAATGCAACTACTTAGATCGATAAATTTTGTACAGGTTATAGCACTGTATATAGTTATTCAGGTCTTTCTGACTATGTTGACTAGTCCTGCCTTCTTTTTGGGTATGTGGCGGACTTAGTGTATCGGGGGTAGGTAGTGTTCTAGTTAGGAGGTAGGAGTAAAGGTTGGACTTGGTTAGGTAGTTGGGTGTGATATCATTGTGTTAGACCATGCATATGTATGCAAAGTAGTTATGGCAATGATATAATAAGGCCTTTGTTTATGTTTTAATAATATTTGAACCATATTAGTTTGTATCTATTGTGTATATTTATCTTATATGTTAGCTATAGTCAATTAATTGAATTACTTTGTTTAATGTATAATCAGAATGTCTAAACCTGTGCAAAACAATACGGAGACCCACATATGAGATAATTTGGACCATGGTCAAGGGTCAGTTAACGAAGCTTCGTGTAATATCCCATTAAACCTTAGTTGAATGCCCTCAATTCCCCCTTGAGTTGACTAATAATATTGGGAACCCTAACTACTGGCAGACCTTGGTCTCTGAATTGATGTAACAAATTCCCTCAACACATTTGAAATCCTTCATAAGGACGATAAATTAGCAGATAGGTAGCACAATGCAGCCATAAAGTCTATGATGGAAAGTACGACCCAGTGGAGCTAGAGAAATGGATTAGAGGGATGGAGAAAATTTTCACAGTAATAGACGTTCTAGATGCGAAAAAGGTGAGCATTGGGACGTTTTACCAAACTAGAGAAGCAGTCATTCAGCAGAACACTGTGAAGGATAGGCTGTTAAGGCCTAAATTCACTTGGAATGCACTCCTAGAAGAATTGAGAGCTAAATTTCACCCAGATGTGATTCATTGGTAGAAAGAAAAAGAATTTATGGAATTGAGAATAAGTGAAAGTGTGATGATAATGCAATATGCTACTAAGTTACAGAACTATCCAGGTATGTCTCTGAGTTATGTCATCTGAAAGACAGAAGATGAGGAGATTTGAAGAGGGTTTAGCTTTGTACGTTCGTAATCAGCTAGTTGGTCAATCAGTCCTTACTTACCCAGAATTATATGACCAAGTAGCTAAAGTGGAATGAATGAAGACTGAGTTAAGGGCCCTGAACCTGATCAATCAAAAGAGAAGAGGGATTAAACGGGGAGCTCTGAGCGAGAGTGTAAACCAAAAGAGGCCTACTCTCGCTCCTCCTAGGAGCCGTCTTATAGGTTTAGCCGAGCCTTGTGGGAGTGTGAAAGAACCAATCACACCACTTCTGAATGTCGAATGGCAACTAATAAATGCACGTGGTGTGGTAGTTTAGAGCATCTCATTGTTGCCTCTCCCTAAAGATTGAAGGATGTAGACAAGGGCACCATAAACCATTGGCTCCACCATACCAAGGGCCTCTATCCCCAAGGCTTGCAGTGATAGGAAAGGTGTATGTGATGAGCAAGAAAGAAACTGCTAGCTATGATATAGTAGTTACTGGAACTCTCTTTTTAAATTCAAAGCCATTTTGTGTATTGTTTGATTTGCGAGCCACTCATTCATTTATATCTACCTGATCTGCTATGCAATTAAACCTTGAGAGTAGGAAGGCAGAAACTAATTACAGAATCAAGTTACCCAAGGACTCTATAATTGAGTGCCCTATCTCCTATAAACGTGTCCCTATCACTATTGGTGGAGTCATATTTCCTAGAGACTTGATTCAATTTGACTTGTTAAACTCTGATATCATTATGGGGATGAACTGGTTATGTACTTATGCAACAAAGATTGATTGAGAAGACCTTAAGCTTATTTTGAGGGATGAAAAAGGGAGGGAAGTATGTTTTTATAGTTAAAGAGAGGGAAAATCATCTCCCTTAATTTCTACATGAAAGCAAGTAGGCTACTATGACTTGGGTGCATTGGGTATTGGTGTTTTGACATTGACACTCTGTAAAAGGAAAAAAAAAGCAAGAGATATTCTTGCAATTTGTGAATTTAGATATGTTTTTCCTAAAGAGTTACCTAGACTACCCCCTCATAGAGAAATTGATTTCGAGATTAAGTTAGTCCTCGTTGGCCAACCCATCTCCAAAGCCCCATATTGTATGACCGTAATAGAGCATAGAGAACTGAAGACATAGTTAGATGAGCCACTATAGAAGGGATTTATCAGACTAATTGTGTCACCATGGGGTGCCCTAGTTTTATTTGTAAAGAAGGAGGATGGGACCTTGAGGTTGTGTATTGACTATAAGGTGCTAAACAAGATCGCCATAAAAAAAATAAAATATCGTTTTCCCCGAATAGATGATTTATTTGATCAACTGCTAGGAACAAGAGTCTTTTCCAAGATTGATTTGAGATCTCAATACCATTAGCTTAGGGTTAAACCTGAAGACATCTCCAAAACTGTATTTAGAACCAAGTATCATCGCTACGAATTCATGGTAATGCTCTTTGCCTTGACCAATGCCCTTGCGACGTTTATGGATCTTATGAATAGAGTTTTCAGTCCCTATTTAGACAAGTTTGTGGTGGTGGTTGTAAATGACATCCTAATATACTCCAAAGATAGAGATGAACAGATTACTCACTTGAGGATAATGTTACAGACCTTGAGGGAACACCAATTATATGACAAATTAAAGAAGTGTGAGTTCTGGTTAAAAGAAGTGGCCTTTTTTGCGCATGTAGTTTCAAAGGAGGGGATTAAGGTTAACCCTTAAAAGGTGAAAGAAATTACAGAGTAGCCAAGACCCACCAATTTCCCCGAGATTAGAAGCTTCTTTGGCTTAGTTGGCTACTATCGAAGGTTTGTGAAGGATTTTTCAAAGATAACATCTCCCCTGACCAATTTGTTGAAGAAAGCTATTAAGTTTGGATGGTCAGAGCAGTGTGAAAGGGATTTCAAGAGTTAAGGCAATTATTAGCTATAATTCCAATCCTGACACTGCCAGTAGAAGGTAAGGCGTACACTATCTAAAGTGAGGCATCGAAGAATGGGTTGGGGTGTGTTTTGATACAAGAAGACAAAGTGGCAGCTTATGCCTCTGAACAGCTCAATCCTTATAAGAGAAACCACCCTACCAACAACTTGGAATTAGTGGCTATGGTCTTTGCATTGAAAATTTGGAGACATTATTTTATATGGAGTACCTTATAAGATCTATACTGATCATCAAAGCTTGAAGTATATCTTCACTCAAACGGAGCTCAATTTGAGACAAAGGCGTTAACTAAAATTGCTTAAGGATTATGATATGTAGATCCAATATCACCCATGAAAGGCAAATGTTGTGGTAGATGTGTTAAGTAGGAAGGCACAGCATAGCTTAAACATTATATTGATTACTCAGTTGAACCTCTCAAGAGAGGTTCAGGACTTGGGTGTTCAATTAGAGTCACATGGGCAAGCAAGTGTTCAATTGTGAGTGCTTACCTTACAACCCTCCATAGTGGATGAAATTCAAGTGAACCAGGGAAATGACCCCTAAACTCCAAAGGATAAAGTAAAATTGTGAGAGAGGGAAGTCGCCTGGATTTGTAGTACATGAAGATGGGACCTTGTGATTTAGAATCGCCTGTGTGTACCCAAAAATGTGGAGTTCAGGAAGAAGATCTTAGATGAGGCTCATAATACTCAGTATTTGGTGCATCCAGGAGGCACCAAGATGTATGGCAATACTTTTCGTGGAATAATATGAAGAAAGAGATCATAGAGTGCGTAGACAAGTGTCTTGTTTACAAGGTTAAAGCTAAGGATCAACGTCCTGTGGGTAAATTGCGACATTTGGAAATTCCCACTTAGAAGTAGGACTTAATCTCAATGGACTTCGTTATAGGATTACCTCTTTCTGCTGCAAAGAAGAATTCCATCTAGGTAATAGTTGATTGACTCACTAAAAAAATTTGCCCATTTTTCACCAATTTGGGATTCTTAGGGAGTTGAAAGACTGACCCAACTATATGTTAAGGAGATAGTTTGATTGCATGGAATTCAAACATACATATTCTCAACTAGAGATTAGAGATTTCGAGCCCGTTTTTGGCAAGCACTTAAAAAATCCTTTGGAACTAAATTAAATTTTAGCAGTTCTTATCATCCTGAGACAGACGGCCAAACTAAAAGAGTAAATCAAATTCTGGAAAGTATGTTTAGAGCTTGTGTACTAGAGTTCCAAGAGAAATGGAAAGACTACTTACCGTTGATGGAATTTTCTTACAACAATAGTTACCAGTCCACCATTAAAATGGCCTTATTTGAGGCTCTATATGGAAGAAAATGCAAAACCCCTTTGTGTTGGAGTGACTTAGATGAAGCATTGGTCTAAGGCCTAGAATTGATCTAAGAAACTATTGAAACAATAAAGAAGATTTGAGAGCATATATGAGTTACCCAGGGCTGACAGAAAAGCTACACTGAAGAAAGAAGGATTCCTTTCGAGTTTCAGGTAGGTGATAATGTTTTTCTAAAAGTTTTGCCAACTAAGGGTATAAGGAGCTTTAGAGTGCGAGGCAAATTAAGCCCAAGATATATTGCACCATATGAAGTTATTGAAAAGTTGAATCTCGTGGCTTATCAACTAGATCTACCTGTGGAATTCGAATACATACATAACGTGTTTCATATCTCACAACTCAGGAAGAACATTCTATATCTTGACCATGACATCATAAGGAGCCCATCGAAGTCACTGGAGATCTAGTGTATTAAGAGCGCCCAGTCCAAATATTAGATTGTAGGATTAAGCAGCTATGCAACGAGCAAATACCTTTAATCAAGGTACTTTGGGCAAATTATACCTCTTCGGAGGCCACCTGGGAAACCGAGGAAGAAATGAAAAAGCCAAGTACCCACACCTGTTTGAGGTAATCTTGCATGTTTTGACAAAGTTCATAAGTTTTGAGGATGCAACGCTTTAAGGGGGGAAGGCTGTAATAGCCTGACTTGCCATGTTATTAATTTTTTTGCATTTACTTATCGCATTTAAACATTCCAGTTGGGAAAAATTCATTTTGGGCCTCACTTTTGCAATTCGAGTTTAATTATCATAACAATTTCAGGTGAATCGATACTAGGCTCCGGTAAATATGATTAAGTAGTAAATTATTTTTCACAACATCACAAAAATTTAATTTGAGTTACACAAAAATTCTTTCGCAATAGAATGCCAATTTTTCGAGCCCAATTCGTTTTAGCCTAATTGGCGACCCAAAAAATTTGTATAATTGAATTTAGCTAATTGTCATTATTTGTGCCTAATTATGATTAGGAAAAAGCTACTTTTAGAGGAATAAATATCAGCTAAGTAAAGTAAGCTAAGTAAAACAAAGAATATCAAGCTAAGCCATTTTCTTCTTTTTCTCCTCCCCTTCACACGGTTGCCCTATTGCTCCACCTACTTTTTGTTGCTGCTGATGCCACCTTCCGCCACTAGCCACCCTCCACCGGTAGCACCACCAGCCACCACCTACAGCCCCCACAGGCCTCCATCGCCAGTACCACCAGCCACCACTTATAGCCCCCACAGCCACCAAACGTCACTTCCATCTCTCCCTTTTAAGCTCTCAAGTGCAGTAAAACCCTAACTCTGTTCTTGTTTAATTTGGGGTTTTATGAATGATTTGATCTTGGATGACGTGAACTTGATAAAAATAAGTGTTAGTTTAGTGTTTTCTTATGTGTGGATGAGCTTAGAAGCATGCAAGATTTGGAATCATACATGATCATGCAAGCTTGATGTTGAAAATGATGAGCTTTGAGATTTTGTGATTTAATGTTGTGATATTTGTTATGATAAATGAATTAAAGGTTGTGGGTGATCATATTAAATCCATTTATGGTGGTTTGGATGTAAAGTTTAATTGGATATAACCTAGGATTTCATGATCATGCATGAGTATGGTTGATTTTTGAATCAGGTATGTTTATTTGGATTAAATTAGATGAAATTTGGAGGTTGGATATGTTATGGCTTGAAAAATGATGTTATATGAATTTTACCAAAATTAGTACATCATGGAAAATCCCATATGTGACAAAAAGAGGTTGTTTGGTTTAATAATTTAAGTGAGTTTATGGGAGCATTTTGAGTGATTATGTGAAGAAAGTATTGGAAAGTGTGTAAGATTGATTATAAAGTAATTTTTGAGTGTTTGGCTAAAATAAGGTAATGATAAGAAGGAAACCCAGGTTAATGGACCTTAAATGGGCATTTAGCTTGATTTATGAGAGAAGAAAGAAACCATGAAAATTAGAAGTATCTATCTAACTATACTTAAAATTGAGTGATCACACAATACTTAAACACTTGGCAATCACTCATTGGATATAAGTATTTTTTTTCTTTTTTAAAATATTGATTAAGACTTATTAGCAAAAGTAATTAGATCAAATTAATGTAGGCATTCAACTTATAGGTTTAATTTTGTATTTGAAAAGTGCTTAAAATTACAAGTCCAATTTTGTGTTATGAGTTTTCTTTTTTTAAAAAAAAAGAATTGGTATATCTTTAGAACATGTACAAATTCTATATTCATAATCTGAATATTACAAATATAGAAAATAGTAAAATCGTGGGTTAAGAATATTACGAATATTATTTAAAAAATTATGATTTTAATTAATTGTTTTACCATAGGTTCATTAATATATATTTACAAATATTTAGTTCGCCCCAAAAAAGGTTTAAATTTTAGTCTTATTGTTAGTTTTCGAGAATTGGTAAAATAACTATTAGCTCTTTGATTCTTTTTAACGTTTTGATGATATTGATTGATGACACTTTAATTTTTTTAATCAAACTTTTGTAACTAATCAATATTTATAACTGAGGCTTCTTCTTTTAAACTGTTTTGCATGGATTAGTTCCAATATTTCAACTTTTCACCCCACATAAAAAGAAAACCCTACAAAAATATGCTCTAAGAGAAATAGGCCAAGTTGGTGCTAACATCCAGAAATTACTTTTCATAATTTGTGGAGGTAGGTTGTTTTCATAAAATATTTTTATTTTATATTTTATAATTCTATTGTTTTTTCAAAGGATTTTATTATTCTTATTATGTTTTGACTAGTGGATAATTTATCGATTTAGTACTATTATTGAAGGGATACATAAAAAATGAGCAGATGGTTGTTGAGGTATTGGAAAAGTTATTAAGACGATAAGTTTAGTTTTTCCCTCTTTTTTTGTAGGACTGAGATCTTGTTAGAACCTTATACAAATTTTACATTTGTAATTTTAATATCATAAAAATAAAAATGATAAGATCATGGGTCAAGAACATATAAATACCATTTTTTAAAAATAGGAATTGAAAATAACTATTTTATTGTAGTTCATAATATATATTTACAAACCACTTAGATCACCAAAGAAAAGGTTTTACAAATAGTCATAATCCTCATGTTAATTAAGAATTATAAAATGACTATGTACTTTTTTATTCTCTTTAGCATTTTGATGATATTAATTGATGATTTTAAATTTTAAAATCAAACTTTTGTACCTAATGGATATTTGTAATTGGGCCTCTAATGGATATTTGTAATTGGGGCTGCTTTTTGTAACTTATTATGCGTGCATGGATCCATTTTTTTTAATGAAACTTTGAAACTAAGAGATATTTTATTTTTTTAATGAATAATACTTTGATTAATAGCAATAACAAAGCGATGTCATTTAGCAAACATATAGTAATTCAATAATAATTAGAATGGATGCAAGTAGTATTTCAAGAGTTACTATAAATAGATGGAATTGGTACATTCACAATTAAATAAAAAATGGATTGTTAAATATTTTAAATAATCAGTTACAAATAAGCACAATTAAAATTACCTTTTTCTTGAATTAAATTGAATAACATCATGGGTTTAACTGTGATGCTTCATTTATTAACAAAAAAAAATTGGACTTCTAAACTATATTTATTGAAATATTAATTTATTTTGGAAGACAAGAGCAAGAGTTTTGCCCAACAATATATTTATTATAAATATGTTGATTTATGACACAGAGATTTGTTAAACAAGAAAATTATAACAATCCATGCGAAGCATGGCCCTAACATTAGTTATTAAGAGTTTTGGATGATTATTAATGTTGCTAAGTTTGACAACTTTGATTGTACTTGGAAACTCAGTTGGGTTGGAAAACTAAACTAAATGGACATGTAAATGAAATTGGAAAGCATGAATAGTAATGACTCAAGAACAGTGTTTGTCGGGCCAAGCTAGTGTCATTCCCTCGAACACAACTACACTCCCCTTAGCCTCAAACCCTTATTATTCATGTCAGAAATATCGAAAACCTATATTCCATTCGTAACCATCAAAGCCTTTCAGTTAATCTTAATTACTTTATTTTGTTCTATTTTACTCCAAATTATCTTCCCTCACATTGAAGTACCTTAATTTATTTAGTTTTGAAATCATCTTAGTGCAAATTATCTTATATTGAATTGTTTGATTTATGGATGCCTTTTAATTAATAAATTTCTATTAAAGTTACAAATTATGGGAGTGTTGTTTACTAACTACGTATACCTAGAATTACATTTCTAAAGTAGAATTAGGACTTAGTATGTCGTTTCCCATTATGTATAAGTATTATCAAGTGAGATTTCATTTTGAAAACCCCAGGTACGTCCACTAAATGTATATTTAGAATCAGTATGTATTTATCAAAGTTATAATATCTTAGTAAGTACATCAATGAATAAGTTTACTCAGTGATTTATCACCTAATTAGTTACCCCGTCAGTTATCATTTATAGAGCACTCACCCTCTACTTATCTGCTAGCCTCAGGTGAGGTCTCCTAATCAGCTTGGCAGGTGTACACCTATCCATAGATCGTATCAGTTGCCAGGGTTTACTACCAGATAATAACTAGCAATGCAGTTTTGCACTCATCTCATTCACTGTTTTAAAGTAAAATGAATTGCAAAGTAGATCCAACCAATTTTTCACTGATCATTTAACAATGCAGGAATGTATGTATTGAGCGTTGGCTCACATTTCGTAATGTTTGTCATGTTTTGCTTCAGGTCAATGCTCAGTGAATCGCCCTTATACTAACAAACCAACTGAAAAAAATAAGTAAGCAAGGTGATCTTGGTGGATCAGTAGAGATGTTCGTTCATGAATATCTTGGAAACTGTATTTTAAGATATTCAGTTGTTGGAGTTGTAAAATTTATGAAGAATTGCTCTACTATGGTGTGTAACCTTATGGTAGTTAGCATATGTTTGTATATGGTTTTGATAATGTTTGAATAATTATGGTTGTAATCTATGCTTAACTACGTTATATCTAGTGCACATATTAAAGCCTTGTCCTTTTGGATAGCGGAAATGCCCCGACCATCGATTTTATCAGCTCTAATTAAGGGAATAATTAAAGAGTATGCAATCAAAGAGACATGCGCATTGGGGGTGTTACACTGCTATGTAACATTCAATATACTATCAGTATAAGATCGAGGATACATTTTAGTGTCTACAGAAGCCCCTACTTTAGTCAAGGCCAGGTAGGGAGAAGGCTAATATGTATCATGTAGAATGTCAATGTGAATGTAACCATTTTTGGCTTAGACGACACATGTGCTCGGATTGGCAAGCCATTAGGTGAAGATGTGATTAATTTCGAGGCTTTACATCCCTTCTCGGTATTTCCAACCCATTAAGGTCAAGGTGTAGTGATTTTGAGGCCTTAAGACCTACCTTAGACTTCCAACTCATCAAGGCAAAGATGTGATGAATTCAAAGCTCTATGACTCACCCCCGAGTTTCCAACCTGGTAAGGGCAAATGATTTACAAGCTTTAAGATTAGTGTCAGGATTTCCAACCCGACAAGGTAAAGGTGTAAATGTAAGTGAGTGAAAGCATAAGGATGAAAATTTTTAGATATTTGCACGAAGGAAAAGGAAAAATAAAAAAGTGCTACACTATTAAAGAATTCATGAGCAAACATGTTAGCAAGTAAATTAGGTTGTGTTAGCGACCTTTCACTTGCGCTTAGAAGCTCCTACCCAGGGGAATGATGGTGAAATTGAGAACACGTCCCAATAGCAACATCTAGGACCCAACGATAGGCTGCCAGGACCAAATAATAAGTTGCCAGGGCCTAGAGGCAGGTCTCTAAGATCTGGGGGTTGAAAGGGCCAATGACAACCCCAATTCACGACAACCACTGCTTTTCTACCATTTTCAACCCTCTATCTCTCAAAGATCTCTATTTTTGCTCAATCAAGCTTATAAGTAGTGAAATTATGATAATGCTTACTTGATGAACTTAGCTTCACATGTATTTGCTTTGATTTATGTCTAGATTCNNNNGATTTTTGAGGTTTGGATGACTTCGGGGTTTTTATGGTTTGTGTGTGAAACCTCCATGTTCTATTCCACTATAAGAAATTATTGAACTATTCCTACTATAATATATTTGCAAGGAACTTTTGATGTGACATGTAATCGGATTCCTTTTGATGTGTATGTTCGATGAAAATCAGTTTGAATATGCTCCAATGTTCAAAACCCCAATTTTCATTGTGATGTAAAGTCTTGTTTTGAACTTAATCACTTATCTAAAGTTGAATATCCATCCTAGGCATGAAATGTGGGCGTTTGGTATTTGTTTGGAGGCATTTGGCTAATTGGATTTCATCTTGCCTAAATTAGGCAGTTTTATCGTCTTTTGGGAAGACCTATTCTAGAGTGGTTTTGATTACATTA
>NCQV01006240.1:68012-78421 GCA_002740545.1 Lophocereus schottii | reverse complement strand
AAAGTTTTGTGGTCATTGGATTATGTCTTGACCTCATTATACATCAAATGGATACTGCTGAAATTTTGCAAGATTTTGGTCATTTGAGCATTTGTTTTAATTTGTTGTGAAATGTTTGTTTAGATAGATGCCTAATTTACCTAGTGATAGGACTAATAGTTGTAGTGGAGATGACTATGGGAAAATGATTATGGCATCAGAAGTTGGACGATGGGCAACTGGTTTGATACCTAGAATTTGTTATACCATCAACACATTTATATCGTGGTGGCTAGTAGCATTATACATCTTTTTCGATGTCTTGGTATTTTTTACTTTTTTTTTCTAGTCATTTTCATGGCATGCATTTTTTGCAGCATTGTGACTTCATCAAGAAGTATGACTCTGTTTAAAAGCTTAACACCGCCTGCCAAGGCTTACACAAAACATTTTATCTACCAATGGGTAAGATGGCCTAATGGGGGGTCGATTTTAGAGAGGCACCATTGAGATATAATGCGACTTGTCAGGAGGATCGGTCCTAGTGAGTGAAGCTTTTTGAACATAGTGTTATTGGCCTTGGTCCTTGTTTGCACCACAAATATGATATTTTTACTACACCTTTATACCCAATTTATGCTTGAAATAATTATTATATTTATAATTTTATTTGCTTTTATTTTGTTTTGCATGTAATGCAATAAATCAACAAATGTGCAAAAAATGAAGAAAATAGTGAACTAAAGAGCTTGGGCTACTTCTACTACTTCATTTGCCCCAACGTCTCTATTAGCCCACTCTTACACGTGACTCAAAAAGAAGAAATAAGAGTAGAAAAAAGGAAAATAAAAGTAAAAAATGCAAAAATCTCACTAGCCAACCTCACTCACCTCACCTGATAAATTCCAATCCCCTTTTATTCTACTTCTCTCTCCTCTCACTCAAGAAAACCTCGATAGAAGCCCCCACCTCAGTTCTCTCTCTTCGATCATCTCCACTAGTTTCATTCACCTCCACCATCTCTACCGTACCCACCATCAGCAGCTTGCTCCACAACACCAAATCCCTCCCCCTTTCATGGCCAGCACACTAACCATTCCCACCACGCACGATAAAACGAAATTAAGAGCCAAGATCGAAGTGAGGCGAGTATAAATGCAGCACTAGCAGTGAATGGAGCTATCTGGGGTTTAATTAAGGGGTTTAGGTTCTTCATTTTTTGATTTAATATCAGTTTTAGAAAGATTTAGGTTTAGTTTTGTTCGTAATTCCTTTCTATTTTACGATTTGAGATTTGTTTTCGAGGCTTCCACATTGGTGTAATTAGTGTCAACTTTGTCAAATTGGTGATTTCTGGTTTGGAAATACTCAATTTACTTAGGATGTGGGTCGATTCGATTGATTCAACTTGTTCCTTCTCCCTATTCTGCCTTTCTTTGTTTCCAATTCTCAAATCTGATTTTTGGGTTTTTGATTCGGTATAATTGTTGGAACATCATATTTTTGTTTAGAAATTTGCAAGCTTGGGTTCAATTTGATGGTCTCTTTGTTCGAATGCTCCACTACATCTTCTTCTGTTCCTATCATTTGGGTTCGGTTTCGATGTTATGATATGGAGTTCGCATGAAAATGCCATTTGAGTTATGCTTGGTTGAATCTTCATTTTTTCTCTCCCGTGCTATGCTCTGATTTTGGGTTTTAGATGCGAAAAACATGAGCTTGGACTTCCATTCATGAAGGTCAGTTTGAAGTTTGGGTTGAGTTGGAGGTCAAGGCTGGGCAGAGCCTATAGAGGCTGTGGCGCCTTGCTATTCTTGTTCCTCTCTTCCTTCTTTTCGCTTCTTCTTCATCTCCTCCTATTCACCTTCTCTTTATGGGATGAATGCTTGATTAATATTGTGTTCTAGTATACTTCTTATGTTACTTTTATCCCCTGTTTCCTTGATTTTTTTAATTTAGGGATTGATTTGACTTAGTTGTTTACTAACACATTATGGTTTTATTATGGTGGTTTCATTTTGGGATGAGTATGGATTTATTCAAGTTAGGCAAGTTTAATGGACTTATGAATTAGTTGGCTTTAGTAAGTCTCATTTAGTTGATAATCTTACACATCAAGGTTAGGAGATAATTTCTTTAGCTTATCTTGATTATTTTAGTCTTTGTTTGTTTAATTCCTTATTAGTTAGGCTGTTATGATAGTTTAATTTTATTTTGAAACCTATTGTCATCCTCGTACTTGAGGGGACAACCTTTAAATGTTAAAATGAAAGTTGTATGCTTATGGTTATAATTTTAATTTGAAAATATTGTGCAAGTTTTTAGTGTCGTTATTGGGGGCGATGTGTAAATAATAAATTATAATATTTTTATACTCTTTATTATCTAATATTTGCTTGAAATTATTAAATTAGAATTTTAATATTTTTTTATTTATTTTATAGAAATTAAAAAATTTGAATAAGATAACTTGCTCAATTAATCTAGAGTTGGACCAAGAGAGGAAGAAGGGAAATAGGAGAGCAAGAACCACCCAACTAGCGGCCCAGAACTGAGGCCTAAGTAGTAGTCCGCGACCCCCGTCTGTTCTCTTCTCTTCCTCCTTTTCTCCCTCAGCGGGGCCTAGCCCTGTTCTTTCCAAGCAGACCAGCTTTCCCCCTTCTTTAATTCCAGCCTATTTTTACTTAAAGGGAGTCATGCTCAACACATAGGGGTATTTGGTTGCATCAGTTGTTTGATAAAAAAGAGTTATTTGACACCTCTTTAGCTATTTTGACCAAGTCAAACAGCGTAAGAGGTGTTTGGTAAACAGCGTAAGAGGTGTTTGGTAAACAGCTGTCTCAAACAGCTGTTTTACCTCAAACAGCTCTTTTTCAAACATCTATTCCTAATAGCTTTTTGGGAATAGCTTTTTCTTAAAATTACGATATTACCCAGAAATTCAAGAAAATTACACCAATGTTATTTCAGAAAGTATTTTATAAAAGGGCAATATTGAAATTTTATCAAATATACATTTTAGAAACAGTTAACTTTATCAAACACTTTTTTTACAAATAGTTAATTCAAACAGTTAATATAAACAGTTAATTCAAACAACTAACAGCTAAGCTAATATAAATGGCTAACAGTTGTTTGGTAAACAGGCTCCCATCCCCTTTCTTCTTCCTTGACGCTTCAACTACTCAGCAGAAACAAAAGCAGAGGACTCAAATAGAGCATGGCAGCTTTCTTCCTCCCAAGCCGCATCCGTTACTTCCTTTCTCTCTCCTCCTTCATCATCCTTAATCATCACCATCATCAAAGCCACCGTTACAAAGCGTTGGCAACCATTAATTCGTCAAATAGTGGAGGTAATCGAAGGGATAGAGATCGGCGTTTTGCAGAGCTTGAAATGGAGTTCGAAGACTCTGTTCTAGGGGAGTCTGAGTTCGCATTTTCCTTACTCTTTTTAGATTTTAGATTCAATTTCTAGTTAATAGGATTCATATTATTTTTCAGTTTTCATCTCCATTTCGTGTTCAGATCTAGGTTTTAAGCTTATAAATTGGTGTAATTTGGATTCCAGTTTGTTCAAGTCGAGTTGAAATTTGCAGTTTGGGGGTTCTGGTGTCTTGAGATTTCAAATCTGTTTAACTTCAATCTTGTACTGAGTTAAGATTTTGTTTCGATTTCTCGTCTTTTTTTTTTTAGTTCTATTTTGTTGCAACTTTCAGAGCTAGATTTCGGGTGTCTGAAATTGTAATCACCCTGAACAATCGTTAGCTCAATTTAGGGAAGAGTTTTGGATTGAATTTCTAGTAAGGATTCTCTGAGATTTGCTTGTAGCTACTCTGTTCTGGGATCTGTTTCTGAGTTGCTTTACATCTTGCGTCGTTGCTCTGCTTCGATGATAATACAGTTTAGTCAATTAACCTGGCTAAACAAACAAACATGGCAGTGTGTTTTTGGGGTGGAAATATTTATAGTTCAGTGCTTCTTACCTTAATTTATATCATTTTGTGAAATAACTTAATTTACCTTGGAGTCGGTTAATTTAGTACTTAGTTTTAATTTCGATGAAAATTTAGGCAAATTAAATTCATCACCTATCCCTGAGAACGATACCCGTAAGCACAATAACAAAAAACCGTGTGCTTGTGGATATTACTATCAATTTGTTAAATAACTTTGCGCGTTGCTTAGAGAGAACAAGAAAGCTCTAGGTTGAACTTTAGGGGATACTAAGAGTATTAGTCCTTCCACTATGCAACATAGAATTCACTTAGACGACGATGCTAAGCCTTACCATGACCGTTGAACCCGACTCTCTAGGAAGTAGCTCGGAAGGAAGTGCTCAGTAGTTAGACCATGGGATTAACTACCCCATTTCTGATAGTGAGTGAGTTAACCCTGTTCAAGCTGTTCCCAAGAAGATCGGGATTACCATGCTTAGGAATGACAAGAATGCATTAGTCCTTACTTGAGTTCAATCTGGGTGTCATGTATGTATAGACTATAGAAAATTGAATGCTGCCAATAACAAATACCACTTTCCCCTTTCTTTCTTAGATTTGATGTTAGAGAGGTTGGTTGGATATTCCTTCTATTGCTTTTTAGATGGATACTCTGGCTATATCGAGATCTCTATTACTCCTGAAGATTAGGAGAAGACTACTTCCACCTAGGGCTGTGCAAAAAAATCTGAAACCGAAAATCGAACTGAAAACCCAAAAAAATTAAATCGAAAAATCGGTTAATCAAACAGCAGATGTTTTCCGATTTTTGGTTCGGTTACGGTTCGGACTATTTGAAAATTCGGTGAACCGGCAGTTAACCGAACTGAAAATAATTTTGCTTTAATAAAGAAATTATACATAAAAAATAAAAAATTTAGGTAAGAAAGTGCACTTTTTTATTATTTATAAATAGTAATGAAAGTTTAATTTTTATAAAAAGAATTTAAACATAACAAGAATGAAAATTTTAGGTAAGAAAGTATAAGTGTTTTTATTATTTGTAAACGGTTAACCGATAACCAAACTAAAAATCGGTTAACCGAACCGAAAAACTGGTTAACTGAAATTTTCAGTTCGGTTACGGTTCGGGTTTTGAATGAACCGAAATTTTCGGTTAACCGAAAAACGGCTAGCTGAAATTTTTGGTGCGGTTACGGTTCGGATTTTTTTGAATTGAAAAATCGGTTAAATGATTTTCGGTTAACCGGTTTCGCACATCCCTACTTTCACCTGTCCATTTGGGACTTAAACCTTTAGACGAATGTCATTTGGACTATGCAATGCCCCCTGCTTAGGAATGACAAGAATGCATTAGTCCTTACTTGAGTTCAATCTGGGTGTCGTGTATGTATAGACTATAGAAAATTGAATGCTGTCACTAACAAATACCACTTTCCCCTTTCTTTTTTAGATATGATGTTAGAGAGATTGGTTGGATATTCCTTCTATTGCTTTTTAGATGGATACTCTGGCTATATCGAGATCTCTATTACTCCTGAAGTTTAGGAGAAGACTACTTTCACCTAGGGCTGTGCAAAAAAATCTGAAACCGAAAATCGAACCGAAAACCCAAAAAAATTGAATCGAAAAATCGGTTAATCAAACAGCAGATGTTTTCCGGTTTTCGGTTCGGTTACGGTTCGGACTATTTGAAAATTCGGTGAATCGGCAGTTAACCGAACTGAAAATAATTTTTCTTTAATAAAGAAATTATACATAAAAAATAAAAAATTTAGGTAAGAAAGTGTACTTTTTTATTATTTATAAATAGTAACGAAAGTTTAATTTTTATAAAAAAATTTAAACATAACAAGAATGAAAATTTTAGGTAAGAAAGTATAAGTGTTTTTATTATTTGTAAACGGTTAACCGATAACCAAGCTAAAAATCGGTTAACCGAACCAAAAAACTGGTTAACTGAAATTTTCGGTTCGGTTACGGTTCGGGTTTTGAATGAACTGAAATTTTCGATTAACCGAAAAACAGCTAGCCGAAATTTTTGGTGCGGTTACGGTTCAGATTTTTTTGAATTGAAAAATTGGTTAAATGATTTTCGATTAAACGGTTTCGCACATCCCTACTTTTACCTGTCCATTTGGGACTTAAACCTTTAGACGAATGCCATTTGGACTATGCAATGCCCCCTGCTAACTTTCAAAGATGTATGATTTCCATTTTGTCAGATCTAGTTGAGCAGTGCATGAAGATTTTCATGGATGACTTCTCTGTGTTTGAGTCTTCCTTTGATGATTACTTATCTAATCTGAGAAAAGTTTTAGAAAGGTGTAGGGAGAAAAAATCTGACTTTAAACTGGGAGAAATGTCATTTCATGGATAAAAGGGGTAGTCTTTGGCTATATTATTTCTAAAGATGGAATTGAGATAGATAACGCTAGACTGATCTGATTGTTAATCTTCCCCCTCCCACCTGTATAAAAGAGGTGCGGTTTTTCCTTGGACATGTGGGTTTCTATTGTTGCTTCATTAAGGACTTTAGTAAGATAGCAAAGCCTTTGTCTAATCTGCTAGTTAAGGATGTGCCATTTTACTTCTATAAGGAATGTTTTGAGGCATTTTCTAAACTTAAGGAAGCCTTAATCTCTACTCCTGTTCTTCATCGTCTCATTTGGGGAGAATCTTTTGAGTTGATGTGTGAAACTTCTGATTATATTATTGGGGTTATTTTAGGACAGTGTGTTGATAAGAAGCCTCATGTGATTTATTATGCTAGTCACACTTTGAATGATGCCTAGCTAAACTATACTGTTACTGAAAAGGAATTTTTGGCTGTGATTTTTGGATTTGAGAAGGATGCTAAGCCTATACTTGTTTACACTGACCACTCTGCTCTTAATCACCTTTTTTCTAAGAAGGATGCTAAGCCTATACTTGTTAGATAGATATTGTTTTTACAAGAATTTAACTATGAATACAGGGATAAGAAAGGTTCTGAAAACCTTATAGCTGATCATTTGTCTAGGATTCTATATAATAGAGACAGTGAGGCTAGTGTTTTTGAGTGCTTCCCCGATGAGCAGTTATATGCTATCCACTCTTGGTATGCTCACATTGTTAATTACCTAGTTACTAGTAGGATTCACAAGGATTGGACTAAGAATGACAGAGATGAGTTCTTTGACCTTGTGAAGTTCTTTATTTGGGATGATTCTTATTTATTTAAGTACTGCTATTGTAAGAGGTGTATTCCCGATAATGAGGTGATGAGTGTCCTTTTTTTTTTTTTTAATCATGACTAGGCATATAGGGGGGCATTTAAGTGGTAGGAAAACTGCAGCCAAAGTTCTTCAATTTGGTTTCTATTGGCCTCTTCTGTTTAGGGATGTTTTTGAGTATTGTAAGAGTTGCCCTAGGTGCCAGTAGTTGGGTAGAATCACAAGGAGAGATATGATGTCACTCAACTCCATCATTATGGTGGAGATTTTTGATGTGTGGGGTATTGATTTTATGGGACCATTTCCATCTTCCTTTGAGAATGAGTATATTTTGTTAGCTGTGGACTATGTTTCTAAATGGGTTTGAGGCCATTCCTTCTAGAACCAATGATGCTACGGTGGTTGTGAAGTTCCTTAGGAAAAATATCTTTGCTCGATTCAGCATGCCCCATGCTATCATTAGTAATCAGGGCACCCATTTTAATAATAGATCATTTGATACCATACTGAAGAGGTACTCGATAGTCCATAGGCTTTCTACCCCCTATCATCCCCAAACAAGTGGCTAGGTTGAGGTGTCCAATCGGCATATCAAACAGATTCTAGAAACGACAGTGAGTCAGAATAGGAAAGATTGGGCTGACAAGCTCGTAGATGCTCTTTGGGCCAAGAGGACGGCTTTCAAAACTCCCTTAGGTGTATCGACTTGTAGGGTTGTCTATGGTAAGTCTTGTCATCTCCCTGTTGAGATAGAGTATAGAGCTTGGTGGCCATTAGAAAGCTTAATTATGACTTGATTGAGGTCGGTAAAGACCGTAGATTGTAACTGAGTGACTTGATGAGATTAGAGTTGAGGGTTATAAGAGTGCTCAATCTTACAAAGAGAGGGTGAAGTTGTTTCATGATAAGCATATCCTTAGGAAAGAGTTTGCCCCAAGAATGAAAGTACTCTCATTTGACTCTAAGCTCCATTTATTTCCAAGAAAATTGAGGTCCCGATGGACGAGTCTTTATATTGTCTCACGTGTTTTTCCCTATGCTGCAGTCGACATTCAGGACCCTGAGAGTGGTGCCACCTTCAAAGTGAATGGCAAACGTTTGAAGCAATTTCTGGGGTTACCAAGTAGCAAAGATGTGGGGTGTCTGACACTCCGCGAGCCGAGTCCTGATTGGTGATTGTGTTGAGATAACTCGGGTATACTTAGCACCCGACCTGATTTGCTAAGAAATTTCTTCACTTCTTCTCTCTTTTTCTTCCTTTTTCATTTTCTTTCCTTTTTGTACAGTTAGCTGTTTTTCTTTTCATCTTTTGTATATATACATGGAACATTTGTTTTTGAGTCCTGTTCCTTTTGTTTCTGAGTCTTGACTTTCGTTTTATATATTTGTTTTCCTTTTTCGTTTTTGTGTTTCATATTTCTTTCTATTCCGAATGAGGATATTGCGAGATTTAGGTGTGTCGGTGGGGAAAGTTTGAAAAATTTAAAAATTTAAAAGCAGAAAAAATTGCAAAAAACAGAAAATTTTAAAAAACTAAAAATTTGAAAATCCAAAAAAAAATTTTGTTTTATTTTTTGGGGAAGCTTTGTACTTTTCTAATTAGCTTAAATTTCCTGTACTTTGATTATTATCTTGTATAAGTATGATCTTCATGGTAGGTCTCTATCCTCAGTGTGTCATTCTAAGCCCTAATACTAACCCCAATTGTTTATTATTGAAGCGTAATCCAATTCTTATTTATACCATCATCATTATCTTAAGGTCTTAGTCTTCCATGATTGGGTCTTCCACCTGTCTTTGACACGGTGGCATGAGATTATGTCACATTTTCTTTTTCTTTGCTACTTTCTTATTAGTTGTATATGTATTATTATAAGCATTAATGTAAATTTTTTTAAAAAAAGAACCTAGTTCCAAAGTTTCAAAGTTTAATGTGCAAGTTGTATTCCAGAGGAGACCTATTGAACTGAGGACTTATCTAATTTTTAAATCTTACATTGTCAACAACAAAATAAAGAGAAAAGAAAAGAAAAGAAAATTGCATGAATATATGACCAAATTTCCAACAAAAATACTTGATGATGTATGTATTATTCATTATGGAGTAGATGGTCAACAGCATATGACTCCTTTTTTCCTAACGCATAAAATGCTCTACATGTTGGTGTAATGATCTAATTGGATAATGAAAAAGTAGTCTGTCTTTGGAAAAAGGTTGGATAGTATTATCAATAATGCATCATAATGGAAATGTTGTGGCAAAATAGTAAGTCGAGAAAGGGGAAGAAAGATCAAAAAAACTTTAAAAGGATGGAAATATATGGATTTCGCTCTTTTTGAGTTAGATTATAGTGGTTATGCATGCTTGTTAAAAGATAAATGACTATGTATGTGTTGGATACAGAGAATTTGTACATAAAAAATAGATTTTAAAAATTCAACTTAACCCAACAGGTCGCCTCCCCTAAAGAGGTTCGAGTATTTCAATCTTGTATAAAACCGTAAATCTCTTGGGTGCGTTCGAGTTAGATTATCGTGTCGGATAAATTGTTGCCAGGCCTACACTTTTCATGCTCTTCGAACTATTTATTATTCAACAAAATATATTTCAAAAAACTTAGCATAGGAGGACATTTGAGGCAAAGATTCAGTAAAAGGTATCCTGATATAAAGCTATGGTAACCGAAAATTTTTAATGTCATGATAACAGCTTAGATTAATGATTATATGAGTTATGTTTTATTTTATAGCTAAAGTTAGGCCAATATTTATATGTCTATTAAAATGGATAATTTTATAAAATTTAGTTTCGAATTTTCGTGACTTAAAAGGGTATATGAATGTGTAAAAATTAGTAAACAGTTGAGTGTTAAGCCGTGCGCAATTAGCGAAATTGACCGTGGGCTTGATTTTAGTTGTAGGTAAATAGTGAACTTGGGTACGTAGAACCAAAAAAACAAAAGAAAAATAGCGTGAAAAGGACCTTTCTGGGCACGATAGAAACACAGAACGGGGGTTCTGCTACCCCAGCCCTGCGACCCCGAGGCAGAAAGAGAGGGAGAGAGAGCGCGAGAACGGCGGCCAAGGGGTAGCGACCTGACCACCAACGGCGAGCCGTGAGGGTCATCAGACCCATGAAGTAGCTCGATGCTGGCGTAGGAAGAAAGGGGAGAAGAGCCGAACCCTAACTGCCTCAAACCGCTAGCACCACCACGACTACCACTGTTGGCGGTTAGGGCTCGGTTCTGGCGACCGAGGC